>SNQJ01S0140122.1:0-19891 GCA_010110895.2 Picea sitchensis | reverse complement strand
CATGTCATGTTGATAGATAAGAACATCGAGGATGATGTTCCTTTAAGGGGGAGGGAATTGTAACACCCTGTTTCCCCTAGTTTGTAAAAATAACTGTACTGGCCAAGAACTGTGGCAAACTCAGAAATGTGAATGTGTGATGTGAATGGACCTTGTGAAAAAGCTTGATGAATGTGAATAACATTATGAGTATATATATTGCAGGACTGCTAAGAGGGGATATGCTGAAAAAGAGACCACGATGGCTGAAGAAAGGTGGTGGAAGGCACTTGGAATGGTGGCGTTAACTTCCACCGAAACCAACACCGTATTTGGACTTCACTGGCCCGGAGAACTAAGAGTGGCTCGTTGTCCTGAATTAAATGTCTCGCAAGCTGGTAGGTAGATGGCTCCTCAGAAATTAATGAGGGATGGGGGAAGTGAACCACCCATCCGTAGGAGTCACAGGCCTGACCAATGCAATGGAAATCACGCCACACACAACCTCGCAAGAGGAAAAGGCATGAGGGAGAAGCGTGAAGAGAGGACGGACACGAGGGAAAGAGGAAGAGGAACTCTGGAAAAATACAGAGGGAGTGATAGTAGAGAAGAGGGAGAGTAACCCTCGTTCTCAGTCACTGGCAAACTGAGACGCAGTCTCGCAGCATCATGGTCTCAGCTCGGGGGTGGCTAGTTGTAAATCCGTTGGGAGTCACTGAGCCTATGGTTGGGTGGAAACGAGCACCCCTCTCAGCAGTTTCATCACCTCTGGTGTTTTTCTGATAAGTGTTTTACTTCTTGCATCTTGAAATGTATATTATGACATTTATGCTCATAAGATGTGAAATTGTGAATGGTTTGAGTATAAGACTGCCTGTGTGGTGTTTTTGATTCAGAAATGGTGGTTGCATGCTTATAAAGGAAAGACTATGTATGGCTTATGTTTATAGATAGATTTGTATGTATATATGCATATCAAATTTATTCAGACTTCAAGTCTATTCTTGGGAAATCTATACCCTTATCTGTCTCAAGTAATACCCTGGATAGATCTCCCCATAGAGACACCCTTCATAGAAATCTCACCAAGAACCTGGAAAAGGATTTGAAGGTGCAAATCTTAGTAACCTTATATGAGGAAGAATGATCCTCTTGAAATCCTGAAATAATAGCGTAGGGATAAGTATCGATCGACGGATGAGACCCTGTCAGAAGTTCTGCGGTCATTCATGACCATTAGATTGGAGGAAGAAACGAGGGCGTTACATGCCTTAACCCTTTTCCTTTATCTTCGTGAGTAGTGAAGAAATCGGGACCGTAGATCCCAAATATCTGTGGGAGTATCTGGACCATTGGTTTTTCCACATCCAGAGAGCAGTGGGAGTCGGTACACAGTGTGGGACAGATCTGAGCCGTCAGATCTTAGTTAGAAAACCTGATAGTCGTTGGATCTATTAGGATATGCATGAGGGTTAAGCCTCGAGAACGGGGGTGAAAGTCCCGAAGGAGGAGTCGGTATCGGGGATTCAAAGTTCGAGATTTCGGAAGTCCTGATGACAAGAGATCGGGACACTCCATGGTGGAAGTCTCGAAATAGATCTGGACCATCCGATCTACGGAGAATAAATTTCATGAGATTGCCCATTCTGAGGATTCGGACTTCGAGATTTTGGAGGTCTCGAGGACAAGAGATCGGGACACTCCATGAGGGAAGTTCTGAAACATTCTGGACCGTCCATCCGTGAAGGACACGTGGAAGAGATTGAGAATCCATCAGTATTTTGGATACTGGGGATTCGAGTTGACAGAAGATTTGTGTCACTGGGGGTCGCAAGTTGTGAAATCGTGAAAAGACAAGGACCGTCCATCTGAGGGAGGACACGTGGCAGAAATCCAGGGTTTCAGGAGAATCGCGAAAGGAAGAGTCCATTGGGATTTCACAAATTGGGAATTCGGGAGTCCCGTTGACAAGAGGTCGGGCCCTCGTATTCATAAATCCTGAAAGAAATAAGATGGAGGTCTTATGAGGAGTGGTCTCCTGGATCAGGGCATAGCCCGGGGGGATAATTGCTAATCGAAGCCTCTTCGACAGTTCGGCATTTCGGTATTTCAGGTGTCGGTATTCCAAAAAGGTAAGGAATACTTGCAACAGGAATTGCGAAGTCGCGAAACCTGGAAAATATAAGCGCTAAGACTTGCGTCCTAGTTGGAGGTTACATGACACCGAGATAAGGGTGGAACCGAATACCTTATCCCATTTCAGGTTTCGGGGTTTGCAGAGTCGAAAGACTTGATGCGCCTGTATCGCTGAGTCGTGAAATGCGAAAAGGTGCCTAATTGGCTTGCCACATGGTCGTAACCCATGATCACATGGAGGTAGATAAGGGGAGAGCTAGCCTTCTCTAGGCCCCCGTAGGACTTCGGGGATTCTGTCCCTCTAAAAAAGGAAAAAAAAATTCATTATGTCGTAGTGGGTGTGTGACAAGAGAGTTGCTTGCAGGCCACAACCTACTTCTTCAGTCCACGGGCCTGAAAACCTACCTCTTAAACCACAGGCCTAACAACCTGCTTCTTCAAACCAGCTTCTAATTCAGCTTCAGTAAGGTGATGGAAATAACAAAGCTCAATATAGAATAGAGGATGGCAACAAGCCACTCTCAGTCAAGGAATTGCATGGGCTGTAACAGCCAACCGTTAAGGCATAGTATGGCTCATGTAAGGTACAGATGTATTGTACTTCATAATAAATACACAGGATAACTCAAATATGATTGCAGGTTGCCAAGGTGCATGCTTGTTCAGAGGTCGACGATAGAGATGATGGCTCAGTACGTGAGTCAATGGGTGAATCGAGTAGGGTGGAAAACTTTCGAATAGGTGAGCGTCCCAAGAATGGAGAGGAGGAACCCCCACCGATATGGATTTCCCATATATAAACGGCATGCACCCAGGTTGAAACATGTCTTCCTGAAGTCGCATGAGTTCCACTTAGAAATTGTTCCCTTTCCCATGAAATTAGGACAACACTCATCATGTCCACCTTAGCCTTAGCCTTTAGGTAATCCCTCTAGATTTAGCCCCTAGGCATAGACACTTATCCCCCTCCCTTACCCTACCTAGTGGAGCTTAGTCCCCCATAACTCTTTCTTCGTGGTCGGTCTACACACTGCAATGTAATTTTATTAATGATATGTGCATTTACATATACAAAAATTAGGCTCATGGTCTTAAGCATCTATCTAGGCTCTCTGACCTAATAAACATATAAGTCTTCAGCCTATAAACACTTGGCTCACCAGCCTATAAACATGATTACAATTCAACAAGGGCTCAGGCTTGGGGTGTTACAATCCCCTCCCCTTATTTTTTCATTGTCCTCAATGCAACTTACTTACACAACAACAACAAGATTTCCAAAATCTTCAAAAATATGCAAGTACTCTTCCCGCATAGCATCTTCATGGTCCCATGTTGTGTCTCTAGGACTACACCAGGCCCACTAAACATTTACAAGCCCTGTGGCTCAATTCCTGGAGCTGATTTCTTTTCTGGTCCAGTATATGCATCGAATGCACCTAAAAAGAGCTTTCCTGCTCCACCTGAATCACATTCCAATCAATAACATTATTAGCATCAGGTACATATTTCTTAATAAATGACACATGAAATACATTATGTATATACATGCATGCAGGAAATGCAAGCATATATTCTACTGGACCAATCCTCTCTAGGATTTCAAATGACCCACAATATCGAGCTACCAACTTTGAACAATTTCCCAACTTCAAGGAGATTTTGTTGGCCTTCACTCTCAGGAATACATGATCCCCTACTTTAAATTCCTTGTGAGTTATGTTCTTATCAACGTAGCTTTTCTACTTGTCTTGGGCAGCCTTCAAATTCTATTTAATCATCAACATTTTCTCTTCCATTTACTTGAGCAACTCTAGCCCAACCACTTCCCTATCAGCTGGGTTGTCCCAGCTAACTGGGGTGTTTCACTTTCTGCTATAATGTGCTTCAAATGGGCTCATCTTCAATGATGCTTAATACCCATTGTTGTAGGAAAATTCTACCAAGTGTAGATAATCTTCCCATTTAGATGGTTTTTCCATCACATGCATCCTTAGCATGTCCTCTATCACTTGGTTCACCCTTTCTGTTTTCCCATCCGACTCGGGATGATACATTATGCTGAAGTTCAGATTTGTTTTGAACCCTTTGAATAACCCCTTCCATAACTTTGATGTAAACTTTGGGTCTTTGTCAAACACAATTGTCTTGGGTACGCCATGCAAGCGTCCTACTTCCCTCATATAAATATCAGCAACATTAGTTTCTTTATGAGAAGTCTTCATAGGAATGAAATGGTTATCTTTAGTAAGCTTTTCCACCACCACCATGATTGCAACATGTTTCTTGCTTGTTATGGCGCAGAGTGAAATGTCATGGTAGAAAGGAGCAGAGCCAAGGCTAAAGGTGACTATTTGAGCTTTCCACCCCTCTCACAGAACTACTTTGGGTCAGAATTCGGGGAAATAGCATATTAGTTGCTCGTTCTCCAACTATTACCACATGAAATGCTTCTATTGGGGTTGGTTGAAGCACCCAGATCTCCCAACCTTCTTAATCCCTTCACAGGATGAGGTAGAGCACATCACATCATTCGGACTAAACCATTCAGGTTTCAATCCATGCTCTCTCATGCTAACTATGTCTGAGTTACTTTCATTTCGTTACTTTCCATGTGCCAGAATCACCGCATTATCCAACTCCACTCTCTCACTCGGGATAGCAACACCAGTCACTATTACATACTATATAGCCTGAACGTGTTGTTGCCTCGGAATGAGATCCCTAGTTCCCTTGTAGGTGTTCAAAGGGAGGTCACTTATCTTAGAGGGTTGTTAGCAAGTGAGGCGATAAGACAAGTTTAGGGTCCGGGAGAAACCTCTGAAATGGCCATTTGATAGTACTCTATTTACACTTTAATAAAAGGTTAGGTGTGTTTCCTACTACTTATTTGGCAAATAAATCTATTCATTCTAAAGTAATTCACTTGGTATTTTAGAAACTTCTAAAACATCATTCATAATTCTTCAGGATGAATTCATACTCCTCATTCATGGCGATCGACCTTACTTTCCCAAATGCCCACCACCGGCCCTTTCCGGGAGAGAGTCAAGGGTACACCTATGGGGGCACCCGTGATGAAATCCATTGTTACAATTTTCCATTTCCACTCAGAAATGGGTAATGGCTGCAGTAAACCCATTGGGTGTCTATTCTCATCCCTTACCCTTTGACATTCCAAACATTTGGCAATAAAATCAGCAATCTCCCTCTTCATGCCTGGCCAATAATATTGGCTTTTGACTGTTGAAATTGTTTTATGATATCTTGGGTGTCCTGCATAAGGTACAGTGTGCATTTATTTTAAAATCGCACTCCCCAATTCAGAAGAGTCGGGTACATAAACTTTGTTTATGTACAGGAGGATTCCATCCATTCCCAATTCATAATCCTCAACCTTCTGTTGCATTTTACCTTGCTGCAATTTTGTTACCAGTTCCATTTATTGCAAATCTGATTTTCCAGCCTCCACAATTATATATTTCAAATCTGATTGGTACATGATAATGACTGTAGCATGCAACTCATGCACTCTTCTGCTGAGTGCGTCAACCACTTTGTTCTCTTTCCCCTTGATACGCTTTATAACAAAGTCATATTCACTGAGAAACTCTAACCATGTGCTTTGTCTGGCATTTAGAGTTGGATGATCAAACAAAAACTTCATACCATTATGGTATTTCCTCAACTCAAACCTCTTTCCCATGAGGTAGTGCCTCCACTTCTTCAAAGCGTTCACTGTGGCTTCCAACTCCAAATCATGAGTGGCATAGATCCTTTCATGCTCCTTCAACTTCTTTGATTCATAACATGCAACAAACCCATTTTGACTAAGGACTCCACCCAGCCCTTCTTTACATGCATCTGTGCATACAATGAAGTCTTCATTTGGATCTAAAATTGTCAAAATTGGAGAACTGGTTAACAGTTGCTTCAATTGTTGGAAGCTTCTTTCACATTATTTTGTTCATTGAAATTTCTTCAACTTCCTTTGCAAGGAAGTGATGGAGTGAGCTATTCTTGAAAACCCTGCAATGAACCTTTTGTAGTAGCCAGCTAGACCCATAAAGGATCTGAATTATGTCACATTCTTAGGTGTTGTCCACCCTTTAATGGCATCAATCTTTTCAGGGTCCACGACTATCCCTTCTTCATATATGATATGTCCCAAGTAGTGAATTATGTTTTGATCAAATGAGCACTCGCTCAATTCGGAATACAGTTGATGCTCCCTTAGCACTTGCAGCAAAATATTCCAAAAAGACAATGACAAACTTGTCTAAATATTCCTGGAAAACACCATTCATCAAGCACATGAAAACAATTGGTGCATTTGACAACCCAAAATGCACCATTGTGAACTCATAATGACCATACCTTGAACTGAAGGTGGTCTTTCTAATGTCTTCCTCTTTAATCCTTACATGATGGTATCCTGACATGAGATCTATCTTTGAAAATATCTTTGCATCCTTCAATTGATCAAAGAGATCATCGATCCTTGGCAGAGGATACTTATTATTTATAGTTACTTTATTCAATTGTTTGAAGTCGATGCACAATCTCAATGTCCCATCTTTATTTTTCACGAACAAGACTGGGGCACCCCAAGGTGACACACTTGGGCATATATACCCCTTCTTCATAAGTTCTTCAAGTTGCATTTGCAACTCCTTCAGCTTTGGTGTACTTATTTTGTTTTGTCTTTGACACTGGAGTTGTTTCAGGCACTAAATTTATAGAGAAAACAATATCTCTCTTTGGGGGTAGTCTAGGTACCTCCTTGAACACATCTTCAAAATATTCTAGGAATGCATGATCCTCAAAATTTGGCACCTTATCCTTAGGTTCTTCTTCCATATGGGATGCAAATATTTGACAGTCTTTCATGTATCATTTCTTCAGCTGCATTACTGAAATTTCTATGATAGTCACTACCTTAGGAATTCCTTGGATTGTTCTTTGATTTCCTTCCTCATCTAGGAAAGTGAATGTCTTTTTATGACAGTCTAAAATGGCATGGTGTTGGTCTAAACAATCCATACCAATTAGGCAGTCATAAGAACCTAAAGGCAACATGTTCAAATATGCTCTTGTGCTCAGCCCATTCATGCCCATAAGACATGACTTAACCATCTCACTGAATATTTTTTTGGATCCAGTAGCCAGCTGCACCAACCAAGATTTCCCATGATTTCTTCTTGGCAAATGCAAACTTTCCACCATCTTAGGATCTATATAACTATGACTAGCTCCTGAATCAATTAAAATAGTAATGGTTTGGTTGTTGATCATACCTTCCACTTGAATCATATGTGATTGATACTCTGCTTGCTTGTTGTCCAAGGATGCATAGATTCTTGGTACATTTTCACCCATGTCCCTCACTATTTCAGCTCGTTGAACATTGTGAACAACTCTCACTTTATCACTTTTGTGGGGACAATCTCTTAACATATGATCTCCTTTACAACCCCAACATTGAATAGGTGGTTGCCTTGGACTTTGACCACTTGTCTCGGTTGTTTTGGGTTCTCTAGAAGTTTGTTTTCCCTGAGGATTATTTATGAAGAATGGTGGCTTAATTCCCTTCTTCCTCTAATCCATCTTGAATTTCTTCTTGTCTTCCCAGGTGTTTTGGAAATTTGGCCTTGTTTTTTGTTGATCATATAGGCACTTAGCTTGCCTTATGGACTCCTCCAATGTTTTGGGATCATCATATTGTATTTTTTCACTGATGGATGATGGAAACCCACTCAAGTACCTCTGAATCTTGGTTGCCTCATCCTTGATGAAAGAGACATACTTCAGCAATTCTAAAAACCTTCTTTCATACTCATCAATGGACATACTTCCCAGCTTGATTTCAAAGAACTCTTTCATTTTATTATCATATTACCTCTTAGTCAAGTATTTATTTTCAAAATACTTCTTGAATTCCCTCCAAGTAACATTCTTCTCTTTAATGTGTTCCACCTACGCAAGTTGATCCCACCACATGGATGCCTTTCCTTTGAGTTGATAGATGACAATTCTTCCTTCTACATGAGAAGAATAATTATGCAATTGAAAATAATTTCCCATGCCCAGCAGCCACGTCTCTACATCTTCATACTTCTTGTGTTCCCCATCAAACGTAGAAGGTTTGATTTTGTTCATTTCTCCTCATAGCGCATCCACCCCAGACCTCTTATGCTTCCTAAAAATGGATGGACTTGAGTTGTTGTGTGCTCTCTTATTGGAATGCCTCGAGGAGTGTTGGTGATGTATGCTATCACTTTTTGTTCTTCTGTGACTTCCTAATTTTCTTGAGCCACTCTCCTTATCCAATTTATTTTCTATTCTTTCCAGGCTCTACATCAACTTTATGTTGAATTCTCCCTGTTTCTCCCTGGCCTTCATGATCTTTTTGTTATCTAACCGGTGAATTTAGACATCTTTCTGCAACTTTTTAATGATTTTCATGATGTTCCCTTCTTTATCTATCTCTTCTCCATTCCCATTGGAGTTTGATCCTTCAACTCACAAACGAACATCCATTCCTCTAACTTCATTTTTTGAACTGTAAGCACCATGTGCCTCCCCCATTTCTTTGCACTATGCGACAATTCGGTTTGGTTCTGACAATTGTTAATTCTGCAAAATGTGTAGTCAACCAAATTTTTGTCACGCTAATAGACTTTAAAAATATTCCAGAATAAACCAATCTAATTCAATAAAAGCAATATCATATTCCATTTTCAGCGGGTCTTGGTTGGTCAAGAGCCCCTTCAGGCTTCTATCTCTAAGCCCTGCTCTATTCTGCAACAATTTACGAGTGCTAGCCCCTTTTCTCCAGTTCTTGGCTCACATGTGACCGCAGTTGTGACCCAGTGCTAATGATTTGGGTGTTTATCTAGAGCCTTGAAACTTCAGGCTACGGGGCTTCAAAGGTTTCCCCTTTTTCTATGCATCCCAACATCACAGAACGGTGAACTATAGAACTCACAAAGAATGGTGGATATACAGTCCACATTCCTTTCTCTAATCTACTATGTATAGGAGCTTCGGAACTCCGGGCTTTGGCGGTATCCAAAGCGCATCACAACCAATCTCCTGGAGTGTTGCATTAGCGAACTCGCAAAGTGGGGTGGATCAATGGTCCTCGACTTCCATCATTCAATGACTGATATTTACTTCAGAACTCTGGTGCTCTAGCCTTCGGGAGTTCTCAACCCATGCGACCCCACTTTTCCTCGAAGTGGTTATCCTTCGCAAGTTCTTAACTCACTAACATGTGGCACACATCCCATGTGTTTGCATCATCCTTGGTGACATCATCACATCCACATCACTTCAGGACTTTAGGACTTCGGGCTTCGGAAGATTTTACACTTGCATTCTTCCAATATCCCGAACTCCAAACTTTCGAACCACTTTACCTTTCAGGTCCACATGGTACAGTTGTCAACAATTAAGGTGGTGGCATGTGGCCCCATGTGTCAGATTTATTTTGGTCCAACAAGGCTGTCAAAAGTACCATTTTGAATGACATGTGGCAGGACTAAGGAATTCCATGTCGCATGGGTGACATCATCATGCCATATCACTTTGGGACTTCGGGCTTCAGGAGATTTCACCTTAGCACACCACCGTTTCTCTTGGACATTGAATTCTCGAACAAGTCAATCTGTCGACACATGTCCCTTTTGATGAACGGCCTAGATGAACTCCGGACTTCGGGATTTTTCCCATTAGCGCACTCCATTTCTCCCGAACGTCGAATTCTTGAACAAGCTAACTTCTCAACATGTGTTCCTTGCTTGGATCGATGGACAGGAAATGCACAAAGTTCTCTCTGTATTCTCTACATGTGACTGAGAGTTGTGACCTCGGCTTAACCTTTGGGTGCTTATCTCACTTTGCAAGATCAACAATCGTGTTTTAATGGACCGTGAAAATCAACGGCTAGGAGTTATTGCGGAAACTCAACTTGCTCACGCTTTAATTTCCTTCTCGATCTCTACAATGTGAAGATGCTCGTCCGTAGTGGGATCGATATCCATCGTTGATCTATTGATATAGAAAGATCAATGGTCCTAAGGGATTGTGGAGTCTCAACTTGCTCACGCTTTAATTTCCTCCATGATCTCTACAATGCAAAGATGCTCATCTGTAGTGGTATCGATATCCATCATTGATCTGTTGATCTAGCAAGATCAAATATCTTGAGGGATCGCGGAGTCTCAACTTTCTCACGCTTTAATTTATCTTTCTATTTCCGCAACGATTCCCCATCGTCGATCTCCCTTCAATGAGATCTGACGGTCGTGACTTAATATTTTCTTCATTTGACGACTTATCTTTCTCTCGCCTAGATCTAACGGCCCAACACCACGAATGTTGTGATTTCTTTCTCTGTGGCCATTTCTTAAACTTGTTACACCTCCTGTGTTTCCAAACATAGTCCAAGTATTCTTTCAACGCCCTTTTGGAACTTTGTACCTCAAAATTCTTTATAATTTCTACGCTAAATTTCTCATTCATTCCCCATCCAGGTTCCGGATAGAACCATGGGCTCTGAACTTGAGTTTTGTCCATTTCGATAACAATTATTTTCTGAAAATTTTTCTTCAGCTTCCACTAACATGGCCCATCCAGGATCAGTATTGAAACCATGGCTTTGATACCATTTTGTAACATCCCCTACCATCAACCTCTGTCGAGTAACACTACCCAAACAACCTTATATTTTTCCAACTAGCTCTGATACCATTTTGTAACGTCCCTACCCACCAACAGGCCAGAAAACGTCACTTCCTAGACGTCTCTCTTAGCTCTGATACCAATTCGTGACATCCTCGACCTTAACCAATAGGTCAGGCCATGCCATTAAATAACATGTATGCTCTGATATCATTTCGTGAATTTATATGCATGCATATCTAACTCAATTTAACAATTACAGCATTATGTTCATGCCACTTATTCATGCAGAAATAATCATTAAAAGCATATTGATAATATATGCATCAGGGATGATTTTAAGGATGAAAATTCATTTTAAAATGTAGAAACCTTGACGAATCTTATTAATCATTCATATGCCAACTATAAAATGTTGGCGATATTTTTGTAACAATATTCAAACTTCTAAGGATTTTGTATACTTTGTATAAAATTTTGGCGATTTTTAAGGTAAAATAATTTTATCCTATAGAATTTGGGCGAATCGATTTTAGAATAGTGAATCTATTTTTGGGGAAAAAACATGGAAAATTATTTCATGAGCGAAATTTAGCCCCTAAAATATACTGATAATATATGCATATAGACGACGTATTCTAGCCATACACATATTAATGCAGAAATAACAGTAATCCTACACATACATCATAAATGATATATCTAGGCATTACTCATCGAATTATAAAACATGTACAATTACACAACAAACAATCAATAGAGATTTGGTACTTATATTTCAATAGATGACCACCAACTGCGTGTAGACCTTCCATGAACCTCCCATCCTTAGACCATGCTACTCATCACACTCAGCAGTGGGTCACCCCCGAGTTGGAACTAAACTCCATCGGGCAAGGGATTCCTAGGCTTGGCAAGGGCAATAGGAAAGTCGCACGGGTCAACAGGAAGGATTATCTCCTAGGGATATCTCACACTAAAATCATACAACCTCTCATTCCCCACATTCCTCTCCCACCCCAGGAAGTGTTCCCCTTCTCTACTCAACAGTCCTTCGACTTCCCCACTTCCATTCCAAGGCTTCAACAACAGGTTGGACAAGAATTCTCTGAGAAATATAGATTTGGTTGGGCTCCCTATGGGAAATCACTTCCCTAGAAACCTCTCTCACCTAGAGAGATTTTCTTGCAATCTTGACAACCTGATTCTTCAGTCCACGGGCCTGACAACCTGCCTTTTCAAACCACAAGCCTGAAAACCTGCTTCTTCAAACCAGCTTCTAAGTCAATTTCAGTAAGGTGATGGAAATAACAAAGCTCAGTATAGAACAAATGATGGAAGAAAGTCATGCTTAGTCAAGGAATTTCCTGGGTTGTAACAACCAACCGTTAAGGCACGGTATGGCTCAGGCAAGGTACATGCGTATTGTACTTCACGAGAAATACACAGGATAACTCAAATATGACTGTAGGTTCCCAAGGTGTGTGCATGTTCATAGGTCGACGATGGATATGATGTCTTAGTATGTGAGTCAGTGGGTGAATCAAGTAGGGTGGTATACTTGCGAGCAGGTGAGGGTCGCTAGAATGGCGAGGAGGAACCCCCAATGAGCTGGCTTTCCCAGCTGTAAAATGAATGCGCCCAAGTTGACACATGTCTTTCTGAAGCCGCATGAGTTCCACTTAGCACTCGTTTCCTTTCCCAGAAACTTAGAACAACATTGATCATGTCCACCTTATCCTTTAGGAAATAATAATAAAATATTATTCCTTTAGAGGTAAGCCCTCTAGCTTAGACCCTAGGCCTAGACACTTATCCCTCTCCCTTACCCTACCTAGTGGAGCTTAGTCCTCCATAACTCTTTCTTTGTGGTCGGTCTACATGCAACAGTGTAATTTTATTAATGACATGTGCATTTACATATACAAAAATCAGGCTCATGGCCTTAAGCATCTAGGCTCTCTGACCTAATAAACATATAATTCTTCATCTTATAAACACTTGGCTCACCAGCCTATAAACATAATTACAATTTAGCAGGGGCTTGACCTTGGGGTGTTACAGAGGTCAATTGGGTTGTGAGGTTGGCTTCCATGTTATTAAAACTTTTCTCTAATTTGTCAATGCGGGAATGGATAGAATCCATCTGAGATGTGAGATGTGAGATGTGAGATGGAGAAATGGGCTTGATTGATGGAAGTTTGGAGTTCTTGGTTACGAGTGGTGGCCATTTGGAGAGGGAAAGTGCGGGTAAGGAAAAAAAATGGGTGGGTGGGACCACAAAAAAAAGGACTTAAAATTGATAGGCACCACGATGATCAGTTCTTGAAGGGAAATATAATGGAATATGCGGAAAAATAGGGAAATTGGGAAGGGGTCGGGTCCATTGAAACAAAAAGGATTAAAAATGAAGGGTATGACTACGATCAGGGAGAAAAGGGGAATCCAATGGAATAGGTACCAAATAATTGTGTCGGTGGGACCACTATACTTTTTGTTTTTACTCCTGTGGATTTATACTCCAGCCTGAAGAATATTGCAGTGACAAAATGCCCAAATGCTTAAAAGGAAGAAATGTGTAGTAATTTTGCAACCAGAATGTAGAAGACACTATAGCACGAAAATAGATATTGTTGTTTCTATTTATGTTTCCTTCCCAAGGGTTAGGGTATTCAAGGGTTCTACAGACAAGGGTTTTCCCTATGTTATGTCTCTATGATATACGTGTGGGGTCCAACAGTAGTACTCAGCCCAATATCTCAGGGCACCAACAAAGGAGGTTGGGCCGTACCCTTATCCATACTACTCGACTACCCAGGTACCAGAGAGTATCTTCCCGAGTGTTGTTCTCAGTGGCAATATAGCAGTCAGGTGGCCGATCGGTTTATCTATGGAGGGCTTCAGGAGATCTAGGTTGATCCGTATACAGGTGTTGTCTGATGCTCTACAACTCAAAGGGGTACTAACAGGGGTTACAAGGGTGGCCAATAGATGTGCGCTTAAGTACCACTTGTGTTTCTTGCGTGTATGAATCCTCGGCCGCGGGTTTATGCACGTAATGAAAGATTTTTGTAGCTTAAAGACATCGTAATACGTCTCTACCCTGGAAAAAAAAAATAATAATAACCCACAATTTTCTGTCGAGGAAGGTGATCTGATACCACTTGTAATATTATAGATATAAAATAGTATGAAAAACAGAAATAATTATCTAGAAATGGCAGATAAACAATGATATAATCAGAACAACACCACAATAATACCAAAATAATACTAGAATAACACCAAAAAGAGAACTTTGATTACTGAGAGCAATGTTCACTTGTCTCTTCAATGGGGAAACCTCCAGCAGAGCATATCTCTATTACAATAATATCCATGACAAAAATTCACATACCCTCTATTCCTATTTATACTAAATCTATCTATCCAAAAGAACAATCTAGAGGAAGATCCTTCTAGAAGCGGAAGCTTCTATTAGGTCTTCTTACATTTGACGTATTCCTCCTTATTGCTAGGCCTTATTAATATTGACCTTAATTACATGGAAATATATTATTCTACCCACTTGAGGGGTTAGGTAGGTTAGGTCCCTAACACATTCTCTTGGTATTTGATCTTGAAATGTGTAGCCCTTTCCATTATGCTCATTTTTTGTTCAATTTCTTAGGGTATAAGATTTGTTGTAGGCCAAAAGGTCTATATCCTCTCTTGGCCATGATTCTTCTACATTTTTTTGTGTTTTATTCTTCTATTGGGATGAGGGATGGTCTCCCAAGGGGAGTCACCCTCTTGGGTAGAGAAATATATGAGTATTTTGAATGAATGAATTTAGGTGTGCTCATGCATACCTAACTCACCTTTCCCTTGATATTTTTTTGGTTTTTTATATCCTTCTTCTTCATAGGGATTATTTCATGGATTTTGTTTCTTTCTCGGTCCTCTTGATTTCTAGTGCTCAAAATGTCTCAAATTACTATTCAATTCATTGGGAATGGGTATTTTCATTTAGCCCTTTTGAAATCCCATTGAGAAATGACCAATTCACACAGAATTACACTATGCTACATCAAGATTTCGTCATGAATGAGAAAAGGATGATTTAAATGAGAATTTATTCATTTTGATTACCATATAGTAAGTATTTTATTTCCTTCAAATGTTCTCCAAACTATTTAAATTTCAATATCATATTCTAGATCGAAGTGGTTAAAAAATAGGTAGACAAGTTTAAAGGTTTCCAAATTAAGGATGATTCATCGTTTTAACTAGGAGTTTGTAGTGGGAATACTAAGCATGGGTGTTTAAATCTTTTAATTGTGATATTTGCATGTTTAAGATGGAGTATTTAGAGGAATAATAACAAGGATTTAATCATGGTATTTGCATGCCCAAGTTTTTTAGATTTATAGGAATAATAGTAGGCTTTTTGTTATGATGTTTGACTATTAGGATTTTGAATATTTTCAAAGATTTTAGGCATGAGAACTTAATTTTAGTGAGGGTAATAAGCATCCTTTGTGATCTATATCTATTGTCTAATTCCTTACTATGGCATTACTTTCATGTTCTACTAGATTGGGGTTCCTTGGAAATGAGTTGCATACACACGGGGATTATATCTACATGTAATCCCTTGAATTTGTACAATAGACAATAGTTTATGAATGATGTCTACTTTGTTCATTCAAGCATCATAGTAGTTAATAGTTGTGTCTTAGCCTCTAGTGACAATTCAAAGACAACATTCCTTGTGGAAATCATGGCAAGATAACTCCCTTTTCCTTCACCTTCTTCTTCTTCTACGATTGTTGACAATGTTGTGATCATAAAACGGACGAAGGTGGAGAAAGTTATCTTTTTTGTTGATAACTGGAAAGCCTTGTTTTTTGTAGAACTAATTGTGTGTGCAATTTATGGATGAAAAATTTACTTAGTAGGAATGGGGGTTTGACATGGGAAAGGGTTTGGATGAATCTAATTATCTTGTCTTTTTGAAATAAATCTCCCACTTTTTCCTCCAAGATGTTCAATCTACAAACAAACTTGGAGATTCTCTTAACATTTTTGGAAGTTGGAGATTGGGGCAGGAAGGGGTATTATGACCAATTTGAAATGGCTAACAAGGTTAAACTTAGAGTTTCCCTTTATTTTAGTTTTCAAATTTCATCATTTATTTATGTCATAGAAAGTTGTGATTGAATAAACCATGTGATCAAATAAGATCATCTTGTAGTAATAAAAAAAAAATGGGTTTCTTATAATATTTGCATGCCATTTTCTATATGTTGGAATCATGTACTAGATGAGAAGAGTAGGAGAGGATTTCGACATCACTTTTGTCATTCCTATTTGTGATAATATTTTCAAGAATGTATGGACTAGTATAGTGGTGTGGTCAATACATCATCTATCAATTTAATTTATTAATAAATCTATAATAATATTTCAACTTACAATAATTACAAATATCATTTCATATGAATTCTACCTAATTCACTCATATATGTAGATATTGTATTAGCGATAGATGTGTAGATATCATATTAGATATATATATAGTCATTGCAATTTATATTGAGCATTCATGTCCATATGATGTATAGGTTGCAAAGTTACATTATTTGGTAGATATTTGGGAATAAATTCTATTTTAGTGGATACAATTTGTGGGAGTAATATTTTAACGAGTACATTTTGTTGTTCTAGTATGTAGAACATTAGATCAAATCGAAAATATAAAATATATTGTGGTATTTTTTTCATATTGATATTCCCATTCTGTGATATTACGTTTTGTAAACTTTTGGTCTTTTCTACACTGCCTAAGCCCTATTGACTTGAAGACTTATGAAATAAGTTACAACATTGACTAGCTAACGAAGTCATATTTTGAATGTTGTATACCAATGTGGATAATAGAGTTATTGGACCACAATGAGATTTATAATTATGTATAATACATTCTTTAACTTATAAAATTGAAATTTATCAATATCCATAAGATCTTAAATGCAATTATGTAAAGCAGACACATTAAAAACATCATGCATATGATCTAGGGGTGATGGTTTTGCAGGGAGATAAGAAATCGATCCTAATCTATCTATGATATTAAATATCCCCACATACCATGGCAACAACTTGGATCCCTTGTCAAATTTAATTGAACTATTTTGCAATCTAACTTGCAAATACTCTTCGTCTCCTTTGTAATTTATATCTATTCTTTGTGCATCTGCATAAGTTTTAATTCTATTTTGAACTTCTCCCAATCTTTTCTAGATTTGTTTCATTTGCTCTTCCATTTTTTTAATCATTTTAGGCCCATAAATATTGACATATAATTAAGTTCCAAGAGACCTTAAATTCAAATAAAAGTGTGGTAGATAGAGACACAAACTCTACATGACACTAGTTGGTCCACACAATATATATTCCTTGCATGTGACATTTCTTGGTTTTTTCATTTCTTTACTTTCTACTCCCTAAATATTAGAATCCTTAGGTGTACTCGTTACGTGTTAAAAATGAGAGGGAAACATTGGGCCTGAGTGGATTGTGCACTCATTCCTTCCGAGAACACCTCCAATGCACCTATCATGGTAACTCGTGGTTTCTCTTTCAGCCCAACAAAACTAGACTTGGGGTTTACATATTTGTAAACCCCACCACCAAAACAAACTTTGTGCTTTTGTATAATGTTACAATATCTCTTTCACTCACGCACTTCTCTTTGGTGATGGATTTCAATGTCATTGTGTGGAAATCATGGTTCAAGGGAATTTTGAAGTTTTGGAATTCATCAAAGTTATTAAATTTTACTTTACTAAATTTTAATAAAAGTGATTATAAAATAAATGTATTTAACATCACATTTAAATATGAAATAATAAATTGTGGGGCGCATCAATCCCAAGGGACATGAATTTTGACAAGCACCTAGGTTCATTTTGGCGTGTCGGTCCATGAAGGGGTGTGTTGGTTCATTTGGGATCGTTAGTCCGTGAAGGGGCGCGGCACATCCAAAGGACACACTGATTCACAAAGGTGATTTTTGGAGTACATATAAAATAACAAGGGTGCACAACCAAGAAGGCATAGTGAAGAGAGAAATATCGGCACCAAAGTTCTAAGGAAAATTTGGACAAGGAGGGGCAGGATCCCTCAAGGAGCCAAGTTACTCCACATGGGAGGACTTGTGCTTCCTAGAGGTGATTATGTGGACAGAGTTGGGGCAACCTTCTTTGGATTGAGTCTAGCAGCAGGTAGGGAGACTTTGGAGTTTGGGGAAGTCTTGTCACAAGTCTATCTGAGACATGTTATGAGACAGAACCATGGGTCTGTGTGAAGTCTTTTGATAGAGAAGAGGCAATGAGTCTATGGTGGGTGCATGCTTGGGGCGTACTGCAGGAGTTGTGAAAGTTGTTGTGAAGAGAGAGTCTTGGGGTGACAAATCTATGTATGAGTTTCTTGGTGAGGTGAGGCGAGTTGTGCAACTATACCCAAGTTGTAAAACGAGCCGATAGTGCTCATATTGTAATTTCTTTGCAATAATAAGACTTAGCCAGGTGTTAGGCACATATTGTGTTTCCCTAACTATTTATGTGTGTCTCTTGTTTGTTTAGTAAGTGTTCTCTTGGTTTCACATCTTCATGGATGTATGCTTAAATGACTAAGTGTTAAGTTGGTAACAATTTGTCTAAGTATACAAGTGAGTTTCACTAGGGTAGAAGTGTGACTAGCACATAGCCTAGAACAGAGTATATGTATGCTCTAGGTGAAGAGGTGTAGTCCGGATGAAGTATCCTTGGTGTTCCCAAGTATCCAAGTGAGAACCATCATGGTGTCGCATGCCCTTCAAAGGTGCACGGTTATAATATTTTAGTAGGTGTCTTGTGGGGACATGACAGATGGTATCGGAGAAGATTTGGCTCTTCACCACTACCAAAGTCAAAGCAGTGGTGTTGAGGCGTTGTAATGTCCCTGATCTAAAACCTTTGTAATTGAACATATAGGTTGGTGATTTGTTGGTACCAATTATAAGTATAAATGTACATATAAGCTAGTGAGTCATTGTCACTAAGTTTTGGTGTTGTGTGCACCTAATTAGTGCACGGAGAATTGTTATCAAGGACAGAGTGCCCACATCTCATAGTGTTGCACGCACCTAGGTAATTGCGCACATTTTACAGTGTTATGCGCACTTGGGTACGTTCACGAGAATGACGTGGGAGTGCACATTGAGCCAATTTATATATATGTATATATATGACTATATGTGTATTGAGATCAGAAAGTCTGTGTGATTATGAGGCTAGTGAGACAGAAAGAAGATAGGCCAGTGCGTCTATCCATGTAAAGTGTAATTATACTCAATCATCAATAATATTACATCATTGTGTGCAGACATACTCAAACGAAAAGAGATGGGGGGATAACTCCACCAGAAAAAGGAAAAGGGGGTTGAGACTTAAGTCTTAGGGAATATTTTATAATATTTCCAAAAAAGTGTAATGTTGGATAATTATTTTATCCTGAGTTCTTGAGGGTAGGGAACGAGTTACCAAGTGGCTTAAGCTACTTCTAAGGGTGATAAGTGTTGAGTTGAAGGCATGCAATATATATTGTTGGCCTTAGTGTATTTTGGGATTATTCAGAGAATTATTTGAGGAATGATTATTGGTGTTTCATGCTATCGTGTGCAGAAGGGGGTTAGTTCCAGAAGGATGATTTTTACCTTATCAATGCAGACAATTTTGTAAGGTATTTTTTTTCTATAATCAGAGTTTTATTGTCGAAGAGGCATCTTGTCGGGACCATGAGAAGTCTCTCTGGGTGGGAGATTTGATGTTGAAGAAGTGGGTTATCAGGCCCATGATCATACTCTCCAGGTGAGAGTATTGCTGAGAATTGTTCCCTGGTGCGTTGCGAATTAGATGCAGGGCTTGGAGACTTCATGTTTGACCTATTTCTAGTAACCCTGGAAGGGAAGTGGGGCATTCAAGGTATTGTTGAAAAGAGAAGGGGCACACTTCCTTGGGTGTGACAGGTGCGTGGGGAATGAGAGATTGTAGGTTAGTTGCAGCAG
>SNQJ01S0140121.1:23228-33570 GCA_010110895.2 Picea sitchensis | reverse complement strand
ACACCTGGCAATTTGAGTTCTAAATGAAAAGGGGAAAGAGGGAAATCTAAAATATTTAGTAAACTAGGAAAAGAGGGAAACATAAAAAGAAAAGGGAAACACAAGTGAAAAAGCAGAAAGTCAAATTTAGTAAGGTATCTAGCATTTAAGAGCTTTCTAATTTTAAACTGAACTAGCAAATTAATAATGGGAAAGTCATTAAAACCTGTAAGGGATTTTGGAGACACCTAGGAGCGATTCTAGGAGTGACTCTAGGTGGGTGAGGGAAATAGGGGTAATTAATTAATTAAATAAATTAATTTATGGAGGAATAAAGGGGATGGGTGACACTTGTACGAGGAGGATTTTTAGGATTTAATTTATTAAACATTAAATTAAATGGGATTTTGGCAAGGTAAAGGACTTGGAAACTCTATATAATGGAGGGAGGAGAAGGATGAAGGATCTCTTTTGTTTGCATATCGTTACGTTGCAGAAATCTCTACTTGACTGACTTGGCTTGTGGGAGTTGGGATACCCAGCTCGGTGAGGAGTGGTAGCTCGGCCTTGCGAGGCGAGCTAGGAGCTAGCTAAATCTCTGGATAGTGTCTGTGGCCCCTTTGCGGCTCGAGGGGCTAAGGGGGAAGAAGAGTACCCCTAGCATTGGCTGGGAGGTACCAGTGAAGTCTCGTCGGTCGGCAAGCGGGAGTTGCACGGAGCGCGCGGGACATCACTCAGAGCGGGCGATCAAGCATCGGTACGCTCTCTTCATTTTTGTATGGTAGATTGTTGTAGGATTTATGCTTGGATCTGCATGTTTAATGGAGTAAGTAAACTGATTGTCTAGATTGATGACTGAATTTCTTTCATAGCCTAGCTCGATGATTGATTGACTCCCATGGCCTTCGTTTCCCTGCATGTCTTGACCTCCTTGTGGTGTTTGATTGTGACCATTGTGGTGGTTTTGCCTATCATCCCTAGCTCATCAGTCCTCGCCTGGGCAGTCGAACAGGAGCCTGATCTACGGTCGTCACTTCGACGTTAATAGACCTATGGATCTCAACGCCCTGCCTTTCTGTGCGAGGATGATGAGCGAAGGACGAATCTATCAGCCGTCTACCTCCGTTGTTGTCCTTGGCTGATTGGATCCTTTCGGTTCTCTTACTGTTGTCTGCATTTTGTATTGGTATTCTGGCAATGGAAAAACGAATTGATTTATGTCTGCATTTTGTATTGGTATTCTGGCAATGGAAACACGGATTGATTCATGTCTGCATTTTGTATTGGTATTCTGGCAATGGAAAAAAGAATTGATTCATGTCTGCATTTTGTATTGGTATTCTGGCAATGGAAACACGGATTGATTCATATCTGCATTTTGTATTGGTATTTTGGCAATGGAAAAACGAATTGATTCATGTCTGTATTTTGTATTGGTATTTTGGCAATGGAAAAACGAATTGATTCATGTCTGCATTTTGTATGGGTATTCGGGCAATGGAAAAAGAATTGATTCATGTCTGCATTTTGTATTGGTATACCAGGCGAATGAAAACGATTTTATAACTCCTTGATGTTACCACGATTATAATTCCTTGCGTTTTGCGTTTTGCTTTGAATTATAACTCTGCGTCCCTACTGTTGCCACGGTTCATCACCATGAATTTAATACTCAAACTTTTTATTCCCACTATTTGACTGTCACAGATTTTTAATTACACGGGTTTTCACCAGACTTAATGCCCACGATTTGTTGCTCCCAACCGTTTGTTGAGTGATTGTTAACGCCCACGATTTTTGCTTGAAAATATTGACTGTGTTGCTGTTGAATTCGCCCACGAATTTAGCCTTTTAAAATCATAAATTCACTTGCCGAAATGACCACGGTTTTGGTAAATAAAAATTGATTGTGTGCATGTTGAATTCGCCCACGAATTTAGCCTTTTTAAATCATAAATTCACTTGTCGGAATGACCACAGTTTTGGTAAATAAAAATTGACTGTGCGTGTTGAATTCGCCCACCCTTTTTTTTGCTAATCAATTCATAACTGACTTGCAGTAATGACCACGATTTCGCCTTCAAACTGTGACTGCGATTGCCCTTGAGTGATGGACTGCATTGATGTTGATTGGATTCTTTTGCCTTTAATTGTTGAGTTGTTGTCGACTGGGCACGATTGGCCACCCTGTGGGCACTGCGTTTTTGCTAATTTTGCCACAGCGAATTAAATGAATAACAATTAGTTAAATACCTTACTATTGCCAGATTCATTGCTATGTAATGGTCACATTAATTGCCTTGATTTTTGCCAGCAAATAAAATGGATAACAGTTAGTTAAATGCCTTGTTATTGCTAGATTCATGGTTATGTAATGGTCATATTAATTGCCAGAACAATTGCTACAGCAATGTAAATGGCCAGCAGATTCATTCTTTGGATTAAATGCCACAGCAAGTTAAATGTTAACTAACACCTTAAATGCCTTGTTATTGCTATACTACTTGTTATGACAAAAGTCATGTAAACTACTGTGTTAATGCACTTTTAATTGTCGTGTTAATGGTCATGTAATTGCCTTGTTATTTCTATATTAATTGTTAAGTAACCGCTATGTTAATTTCCTCGCTAAATTGCTCCAACCCTGCTAATAGTTAGTAGTTTCCTTCTAATATTATTAGACAACTAGTATTGTTAGTTCGGTCAATATAACTAGACTACATGTTGAGATTTAATTGTTCATAAGTGTTATAATGATAGCTTTCTACCTTAAGATTGTTTATGATGTTATTTAAGTTAATGACTGGTTGTAACTTAAACGTGCCCCATCTAGAATGGCAACTCATGTTAAAAGCGATTGTAATCATTGACTAGATTAGACTTGGTGATTGGTTGGGTGAGGACGATGTTGTGTATTGGCTTGTGACATCCCGTGTCTTCGTCCTCTAACGTTTCATCGACCAGTTGTTGGGGTATTTGTGTGGTTTTCCTCTCAGTATTCAATTTCTAGCACATCGGATTATCTAGATTCCTTGGTCCAGATAGGATGTGTTGCGCCAAGGTTATTGACGCATCTATCACCTGGGAACGGCATGATTCCTGATGAGGGGATCATGGCACACCCTGGGGGATAGCGGCGAACGAGATCTCGACCAAAGTAGGTGCTTTGTGTGAGTGTTGACGAGCGTGCAAGTTGCTCTTTGCGCAAGGATCGAACGCCTTCAGGCGTTAGGTCCGCACACCTTGAGGTTCTAGTCTCTATTCGTCTAGGCCGTGATGTCGAGATGGGGATGTTGTCCCTTAGCTTGTAGGCGTGATCGTGTTTGCGTCGGAAGGGTAGTCGTCCTCCTTGTCATTTGTGCATGTTTGGCCAGTTGTCTTGAGCCGATCTGTGGTGTCCTAGTAACCTGTTGCCTGGACTGCGTGCTAGCGTTCGTCGTCAGTGGTGTGATTAAACTTTTGTCATCGTCGCCTTCTTGCCTCTTAACTCCCAAGAAAAAAAAAAATTGTTTTGCTTGTTGTTGTAACGATGGGGATGTTACAATTATGGTAGCTGCGGGAGGTATTTACCTCCACGTGTAAACCTAACGAGAATAGAATATTCCGGGAAGCAAGAAGAAACCCTAATTAGTTGGCTAATAACACTAGAAGACAAGTCGGCTCAAGAGGATAATTTGTATTAGGTTATTAGCCTCAAAGAGATGAAGTTGGCTAAAGGAAATATTATATACTAAGTAAATAGGCACCCAGAATGAGAAGTCGACCCAGGCAATTTGTCAGTTTTAGTATAAATACAGGAGACCAGTCTTCATTCTGGCAGGGATTCTCAGAACTGCAAAAGCAGCACTTGTGCACACTGCAGTTGGCCAGTTTGTGCGCAAGTTTGGAGGAGAGTTGTCGTTGCAGTTGTTGCAGCTAGCAAATTTCGGTTTTGGCCTGGACTCTCTCCTAGTTATGGTTTGGACTCTCTAATCAGCTCTTGTTTGGTGCGCTAACCTTGGAGAGAGGTGCACTATCTTGTTTAGGCTATCTAGCCTAGGGTTTGCTTCCGGAATGATTCTCTGTCAAGGTTAAGGTGCTCGGGGGTGGGTTCAGCCTATGGTTGGGTGACAATAGTGATATTGTCTATGGTTAAACGAGCAAATCCATTATATTCTAACAAGACCATGGTTTCATCCACTTCAGAGGTGCTTTCTACCTGCTCCTTTCTTGGATTTGTACCATTTTCGACAGAATTACAAAGCTATAATTGCCTTCAGATATGGCTGAATAGCCCTCCAAGGTACTGTTATCACACAAATCTGCACCAGCAGACCTGCCTAATCATTATAGCAATCTATCCCTATTGCCTCTCCATTTGGACTAGTGCTTTTCCAGTCTCAAGGGGGTGTCCCTAGGGGTTGTATGCTGTCATTAAGCTAATAATCTGCATGAACAATCCATTTGATCAGCACACAAAAATTCACTCTTGAAATGCCCGAAAGCAGTCAATACCAAGGGTAGACTCTTAGCAAAAATCAAGTGGTTGAAATCAGATAATAGTGAGTGAAAGTGAATGAAACGAGGAGAATATGCACCTTGAATGAACAAGAAATCAAAGTAAGTGCATCAAAGCCAACCAAATAACTGCGATACTAGCAAACTAATATCAACCAAGAGATTCTAAGAGCCAGAAACATGGCATAATAGAACCAAATTGATGTATTATTCAAGAGACATGGATTACATCATAGTGACACAAATGACAGGCTTCCATTTGTCCAAGAGTATGCAATGACGGAGGTGATCAGGGATCGAAGGTCGGAGGAGGATGAGAGTTCCACTGCTGCTATCAAACTGCTCAGAGGATTACTGTCTAACCCCCTCAACCCCTCTCAAACCTGTACATGTAGAAGCCCAAACCAAGGGAGTCAATTTACCCTAACTGCCTGTGGAAGAAAGAAGGAAAAGCATGCCAAATTTGTCATACTCTGCATGCCTGCCAACTGTGTCAACATGCTGTTTAGATGAGATTTTTGTGGCAAAAGCACTGTTGTTTCCTAACTCTATTGATGCTTCTTGCTAAGAAAAGCATCTCAGCGCTGATCTGGGCATCAGTTTGGTGTATTCACTCTGCTGTTTGTGGCATCAAAACTCCTCATTATGCATAACACAAGCAACTACACATAGGACTCCTGTCTTCTTACTCAATCAACCAATCATTGCCTGAAGGATCTGTTGTTTCTAAGTGTCAAACAGCTAGAAAAACTCCTCCAATTGCAACTGTTCTGCATATTGTAGTTGCTGTTTACTATTTCTTGATCTTAACCCTAAGACTACTAAAACCACGGAACTCCTTAAACAAACCACAAGTCTCTTTATCTCATCACAAAGTCAATGCATAAGTTTAGCAAATTGTCTCTCTGGGAATTCTGTGCATGTTTTTTCCAAATGTATTCACATATCCAGCTGGTAACACCCCCGATTACTGTGTGGAATACTGCTGGTAAGTCGCTGTTAATTCAAATCATCCATCAACAGGAACTTTCCTTCCAAAAAAAAATGCCATATCTCCTTCAATTCTGTGGAAATCTGTATGGGATAATAACATCCAGCACTGTATCTCTGTGTGGCAACTAAAATATATGCCTAAAAATAACTCCTATCTCCAAGATTTCACTGATTCTATGCTAACTTTTAGCATTGTTTCCAGAATTAGCAACACTTGATATGTTGCTGTCATCACTCGTAAACTAACTGACCTTTGTCATGCACATGTGTTCTCTGTTAAGATATGATCCCAGACTATACCCATGAATTATCCTTGAGGATAGGATGTCCGATGCTTGCAAATCATGGAAAAGAAGGCAAGCTGTTTGGAAAGAAACTGCTAAAAGTATTTCCCAAAAAACCCCTTGGAGATAAGGTTCTAAGATTATCAGACATGCTAACTGTTATCTCTCGGATCCTCCCCATAGGAAAAGTCCGACCTCTCCAGGGGGAAAACCTAAGGATACTACAGGCAAGCTGCCCACTATCACTTCAACAGCCTTGCCCCACACTTCTAGGTTTGGATGAATGGTTTCCTAAGTAAAGGGGGAATCCCTAACTAGATCCTAAGCCTATCGTTTAAGTACAGGTGAACAGAAAAGACTAGGATTTGTTTTATGCAAGCGAAAAATAATCACAAGCGTATTTCTCCAAATGACAAATATTGCTCAAGTGTTTATCCTGCATTTAAATTTTCTTCAGTGATCGATTAGACTCGAATGCTTGTGAAACAATAAATATTCTAGGCAAAACCCAAAAAAAAGAGAAAAAAGGCTTTAGTCATGGGTGTGCCATATGCTACAGCCCTCAGATATACTTTTAGGTTTGGACACCCACGGTACGAGAGAGTAATCTTCCCAAATGTTGTTTTCAGTGCATTGTAACAGTCAGGATACCTAAGAGGACTTTCGATATACTCGAAGGTACGTGGAGTGAAACTCCAGGTTCAAATGTTGTCTAATGCAATACTACTCGAGTGGGTACCAACAGGGGTTACACGGACTTCCAACAGGGCGAGATACAATGTCTAGGCAGCCCTCTGAACTCTCATGTATCCCTGCATGTATTGATCCCAAACCACAGTTTTAAAGTGCATGAGTCATAAAAAAATTACATTTACATCAATGTACTGCCATTGTTCATGCATTACAAAATTTCAAAGCTGGAGATAAAATGCAAAATTATGCTCAATTTTCCACTTGTGAATGTTAATTGTTTTGCACCACATGAATTGTAAAGTTCTTCAAAGTAAACTTTGGCTCATCGCACATCTTTTAAATCATGATTTATTTACAAAGTACAAAGTAAAGTGTTAATATGAAACTCATATACCCAAATTGTCCTTCCAACAATAAGTATGCAATTATATCCACATGACAAAAATTAAAGGGGGGGTCATATTTAACTATTCGTTCTACTTTCTATTGTTTCCAACTGTCCAAAAACTAAACCAATGACAAAAAGATAAAATCGCAATTTTTCTTAAGAGTGGGTATGCTCGAACATTCACATGTCAAAAAATTTAACCCTTAAAATAGATTTTTAAAACCCGTGTGAGGTGCCAAGTCATATAATTAACGCATGTAGTTAAAATTCAATGCAAAGAAATAACTTCGTATGCAGGTCGCGCTTTGTTACCTAGGCGAAGGAGTCAGCTCGAAGGTCGCGCTTTGATACCTGGGCGAAGGAGTCAGCTCGAAAAGAAACCCTGTCACGATTTAGTTCATAAAAAGCAAGACACAATTGCTATTTCGGATCAGGGAAACGGATCGGGGTTTCATTGAAAAAGAAAACTCGCACGAGGGTTTTGTCACACAGGAAGATCGAGCTACTGTCCAAAAAAATCGCGACTTCATATTGAACTAGGTTTCAGATCGAGATCGACTTCAGGTATAGGGATCAAAATGGGCTGAGGAATATAAATGAAGCACGATGTTTCATTGACAATCCTGAACAGCACCCGATCTCTACAGATTTCGACCTATGTTACTTTGTCAGTTTTGACAGTATGGGATAGGTACAGACAAAATCAAGATGGTACAATAACCCAAGGAGATGTATGGCAGTTAGGGCAATTTTGATGGTGCCTTTGGTAGCTGGAAACGTTCAGGGGCAAAATATTGGCAACGGTCCTCAATAGATGGCATGACTTTAAATCTAGAGCTTGAAACTTTCATAAATTAGACCCAGAACACAGATATGCCCAAAGAGAGAGTAATAGGACGATGTGGCAATAGATTTGATCTACAAACACAAGAATAGGTGGCCCTAGGGTCTAAAAAAATAATAATAATAAACGAGAACAGCATTCAAACTCTCAACGCTGGATCATATGACAAACTTAGAATTCAGCCATCAAAATTATTGACAGATTTAACATTTAAGCTCAAAAAAAAAATTTAATTTGACAAGAAACGTGAAAGGGGTTGCTTTTTATTGGAAAAAATTTCATAAGGAAAAAGGGCCTATCATTGGGCTATGGAGTCACTAACATCCAAGGTAATTGATAAAAGATTTTGCTTCCCTCACCAGGGGCTGGGGGAAAAGCACCAGACTTAGGGCAGCTAAAGTCTAGGCTAGAGGGGGTTGAATCAATAACTCCAAACAACCTACAACATGTTAGCATTTAGCGATAAAATTTAGACATAATAAAAATAAATCATTAGATCTTTTTTAAATATATCTAAGACAAAACAGAAAAGTAAGGGGTTAGAGTTACCTCCTAACTCCTTAGCTTGTTCTGTTGGATTACTGAGAGGGGGGGTGAATCAGTAACAGAGCAATTTAATCATTTTTCACCACAAAATGCAAGTGTTATATCAATGTAGCATTATCATCCAATAGTTGCAGAGTAAATAAACAATGAACAAATGAGCAATCATACACATACACAGTACACCAGTGTTTTACGTGGAAACCCAAAGCGGAAGAAAGCCACGGAATGTTTTTTCTTATATGTCTTTAAGAATTACATTCATTGAAAACACCAACTTCCTTTGTTTTCCAGCTGCAACTGGAAGGAGGCTCCAACCCCCTAGTTTCTCAGGGTGCAACCTGAGGGAAGCTCCAACTCTTCAATTCTCTGGCTACAACTAGAAGGAGGCTACAAACCCCTATATTCTCCGGCTACAACCAGAAGGTGGCTACAACCACCTGTCCTTGCCCCGTCCAACCGCCCTGTCGTAGAAGTAGAATGATGGAACCACTGTCACACTATCACTATGAGATATACTGCTGTAAACTTGTACCAATCAACCTGTAACAACCTGTACCAATAACCTTGGCCAACATGTACCATACATCAACCTGTACCATAAACAAATGCATCAACCATGCACCAAACCTGTACAAATAACCTGTCACAATAACCTGTTCAAACAACCTGTAATCAACCTGTACCATAAACAAGTGCATCAACCATGCACCAACCTGTACCTCAACCTGTACCATCAACGAGTGCATCAACCATGCACCAAATATGTACCAATCATGCATCAAATACACATAAATTATGACTCATCAAGATGTACCAACATCATCAACTATACACCTCATGTATGTCCCAACTCATCAACTACTTGTCTCAACCATGTACCNACATGTACCTCAACCAAAAGCCCTCATCAATTTCATCATCCAAATCTGATTTGTAACTCTATAATAGACCTAGTGTATATGATAACATACCTGCAAACTTTTCTTAACTTTAACAACAAGAGACTAGCATTTTCATCAAACTTTACTTTAGTCTCACATAACTAATTTTGGATTAGTCAACAACCCTAACTTGAAATAATCATAACTATGTACCTGTAATGAACAAAGATCTGAAAATAATACACAATGTTCTTCAATGTCTGGTATGCAATTCCTCCAAGTTTCACTATTTGCAACCTCTCAAAAAAGGAGTTATAGCAAAAATGGCATACCTTGTTGAATTCTGGCTTATTCTAGAGAGCGAACTTGTAGAGCGTGCCCCGCACGGAATATTTGTTGTATGGATCTAAAAATGGTACACATAATACTACAGACTGTACTCTAACCAATACATTTGGTCTTACTGAATTTGGATCTGTTATGAAGAAATTATGACGTTTTTACCCGAAACACATGTTTTAGACTAGTTTCAGGACTGGCCACAACCCTATTTTCCACGAAGTGTAACTCCAAAAATACAACAACCCACAAACTGAAATTTTTATCACAGCTACTTGGATATGTTTCCTCAACGGCCTCCCAATTTCACGGTCTGAATCATTCTAGAAAAAAAGTTATTGCAAAATGGTGAGATGACCTGTAAATAACATACCTTAGAAAGCATCATCAAAAGAATTTATCCTCCCTTGAATTTCGGCCTTCTTTACTTCACCTTCCCTCTGAAATTCGGCTTAGATATCCTTCGGTTACCTCAGTCACTTGTAGATATTCAAAATGTTCAAGTGTTATTAAAAATGAGAGACCCTTGCCTCTTATTTATACTTTCATGTAGTTTCCTCAAGGAGTTACCTCTAACCATCTTAACCCATTTTCTTTATTTTAGGGCTAACCCACTTCTAACCACTTGTCCACTTAGTAATTTCTCGATTAACTTTATTATTTAAATAATTTATTTTGTATCCACTTTGACTTATAGTACACCGATCACTTCACTTTATTATTTAAATTGCCTTCTAACCATCTTAACCCACTTTCCTTATTTTAGGCCTAACCCACTTCTAACCACTTGTCCACTTAGTGATTTCTCCATTAACTTTATTATTTAAATAATTTCTTTTGTATCCACTTTGACTTATAGTACACTCATCACTTCACTTTATTATTTAAATAATTTCTT
>SNQJ01S0140121.1:8463-23178 GCA_010110895.2 Picea sitchensis | reverse complement strand
TGACTTATAGTACACTCATCACTTCACTTTATTATTTAAATAATTTCTTTTTTGCAACCACTTTGACTACTTTGACCTTTTGGGGCTTCTAGATGATTCATGAAGGTTCTCCAATTTCACATGGCCATAACTCTCTAACCGTGAGGATTTATGTAACGTTTCACATACCATTGGAAATGGCATGACATGTTATATCCATCTAGAATAGTCTTGCCTGCAAATATATCAAAACTCATACCATTATCCATCAAACAAACTTGGGTCCATTACCCAAACCTTTGTGCTACTAGAATTTGCTACCGGACTTTCTTCAAGGATTGACATCAATGACACCCAACCCAAATAATCAACATGTTCCTCTAACACGCAATATTCTCCACTTCAACATTAGATATCTAAGCTACCCTCCAATGAAGCAATAAATTTACCCAAGAAAATGATAGACGATAACTTGCAGCAAAATATCATTTTTTTATTCTCCAATAAATTTCAGCCAATTTACAAATGAGAGGTCCTCCCTTTTTATAAATGAAGAGCCTGAAACCACTTACAAAACAATGGTAAGAAAATAATACCATGGGTAGAATCAAAAACCATAGCAAAATGTTATTTTAGATGTGTTCTTACAAATAGAAATATGATTTTTCCGTTTTTCATGGTGCACACCCTTTAGGAAAGAGTCAAAGTGGACAAAAAAGCCCAACGCATACTTTATTGATGAGATAAATCATGTGTCAAATCAAAATTCGCCCTTTCACTTAAGTTGTGAATTATGCATGTGCTCAAATAGGAAAAGGGGGCTCCATGGATCAAATAATACTCCAATGTGTAATATCCACCTAAGACGACGGGTTTAGCCCTCGAGGACATCATTAATTTGTAGTTTTTGTCAATTTTCACATGCAATTCTATGTGACTAATTTTAGATCTGAAAATTACTTCCTAGTGATCAAACAGTGAACCCTAGTTGTTATCACTGAACAATTTTACACTGAAATTATGACAGAAAATTACAGCAGAAGAAACAACAAGATCTGAGATAATTCATCCATGCACTTGAGACAAAATTTTATGTTCTGTAAAATTGTCAAATTTGGAAATTTTGAGGGCAAAATCAACCCTCCCAACTGATACAATTTCACCAAAAATCTGAGGACATAATTGTCCCTTGAAAACCAAAACTCAGCAAACCAACCTCAGCAAAATCCCGAGACAATTCCATTCTACAAATCTACTACAGTTGCCACCTGTACGGCATGTTGACGTCGATCATACGGCTACTGATGTCGATGATACGGACTTGTTGTACCTGCCCAGAAAATTCCATACATGCAGACCTTTTCTGCCTTTCCACACATGTTGACCTGTACCTGTCTTCTCACACATGCAGACCTGTGTACGACCTATCCGTACAGTTCTGCTCACACGTGCAAGCTATACAGCTCCTTCACACGTGTGGTTGTACTTCTTCTCCCACACATGTGGCATGTTGCTCCTCTCCTCCTCACACGTGTGACCTATCTTGGCTGGAAAAAAAACCTTCCTTGGTTGAAAACAGAAACAGAAATTTTCCAAGAACCCTAGGACAAAGTGTCAAAATTACAAATTTCCCTTGCTAAAATTTTCAAGCTCCTAGCACAAGTGCACTCTCACTTATCCTAACTCCATAATGACACAATGAGATTTGTCACAATCTCTCCTCTCCTTATATAGGAGTCTAATGAGTGAGTTTAGGAACCCCTTCTAAACTCAACAATTAATTAGAATATTTTATTCCTCTTTTTTGGTGTGAAACCCCAACACAAGCCCATCACTAAGCCCATGAATCCCTAACCTCATCCCAAGAGCATTTTCACTGAAATGAAAGAGTAATCTGGTGTCAACGAGAATTCCTACATGCTTGACACCATCGCCCCTAGTGGGAATACCTCCCAAAACTACAAAAGCATAAACACTCCCTCTTAGCGAGGGAGGTATTCCATCCTCCAACATCTTGATGTACCTTTGTCTACGACACTGGAAGTGACTCTGTCTCATGCACTGGATCGGCTACCACAATACTCCATTTCTCCTGATCGGTTGCTCCCTCTATCACTAAAGAAAATCTTACTCCCTAGTCCTCCTAACTGGTTGCTCCCTCTTTCACGGAAGCATATCCTGCTCTCCAATGCTCTTGATTGGTTGATGCATGTTGCCTTCTTCCCCCTTTCCTCTGTAGTTGACATTGTAAAGCATAATGGCCATAATCATGATATTCAAAACAATTGGTTTTACTAGGATCCTTCTTTTGTCTCTATTCTGGAGATGCTTCTCTATCGGGAGAACTCCTACATGGAGAACTTCTTCTTCCCTTCCTAGTGCAAGTTGCTAGGGCCTGGTTCTCATCATTGTTGCTCTTCTCCATGCCATTCTTGGACTATAACCGAGTCTCCTCCTGGATACAATCAGTCCATAGTCTATCAAATCTTGGCAACGTCTCTCGTGCACAGATCCCCTCACAAATGGTTCCCAAGATCCAAGAAGACCTCTCAATGCTACATTCACCAACTCAACATCCTCAACTGTCTCACTAATGGTTGCAAGTTGATCTCATATCTGAGTAATCTTCATAAGGTAGCTCACAATTGTGTCCTCAATGGACATCTTAACAACTTGAAGTTGGTGCTTCAAATGTAACTTCCTGCATGTATTCTCGTTTTGGTATAGACCCACCAAAGCATCATACATTTCCTTGGCAGACTTCTTCTCGGCAATGTGAGGAATCAGGTGATCCTTCACTGATTCTAGAAACACCCGCTTGGCCTTTACTTCCTTCTTCTTATGAGTTGTCAATTCCTACAGACCAGTAGGACTTGCAACCACACCCTCAAAATATTCTTTGAGGTCATTCCCCTCTAACAGAAGGAGAATCCTGGCCTTCCAAGCCCGAAAGTTTGTTGCCCCTTCCAACCTGTCCTCAATCTTCAAGGTGTTCACCATGGTGACCTGCCCAGAACAAAACAAAAAATCTGCAACATGTTGTATTTGCAGCAGTAAGTGTGTCTCAAGAGATGACTCCCTCTCTCTTTCAAAGCCTCAGCTTTGATACCATGTCAATATTCACATGCAATTCTATGTGACTAATTTCAAATCTGAAAATTACTTCATAGTGATCAAACAGTAAACCAAAGTTGTTATCACTAAACAATTTTACACTGAAATTATGACAGAAAATTACAGCAGCGGAAACAACAAGATCTGAGATAATTCATCCATGCAATTGAGACACAAAATTGTATGTTCTATAAAATTGTCAAATTCAGAAATTTTGGGGGCAAAATCAGCCCTCCCAACTGATACAATTTCACCAAAAATCTGAGGAAAAACTTGTCATCTGAAAACCAAAAATCAGCAAACCAACCTTAGCAAAATCCCGAGACAATTCCAATCTGCAAATCTGCTACAGTGGCCACTTGTACGACCTGCTGACGCCATTTGTACGGCTGCTGACGTTAGCGGTACAAACCTATTGTACCTGGCCAGAAAATTCCACACGTGCGGACCTTCTCTACCTTTCCACACGTGCGAACATGTACCTATCTACTCACATGTGCAGACTTGTGTACGACCTGTCTTACTCACACGTGCGAGTTGTACGGCTCTCTCACATGTGTGGCTTGTCCTCACATGTGCGGTTGTATTTCTTCTCCCACATGTGTAGCCTGTTGCTCCTCTCCTCCTCACACGTGTGACCTCTCTTGGCTAGAAAAGAAACCTTCCTTGGCTGAAAATAGAAACAGAAATTTTCCAAGAACCCTAGGCCAGGTTGCCAAAATTACAGAATTTCCCTTGTTGAAATTTCCAAGCTCTTAGCACAAGTGCACTCTCACTTATACTAACTCCATAATGACACAATCAGATTTGTCACAATCTCTCCTCTCTGTATATAGAAGTCTAATGAGTGAGTTTAGGAACCCCTTCTAAACTCAAAAATCAATTAGAATATTTTATTCCTCTTTGTGGGTGTGAAACCCCAACACTAGCCCACAAAGCCCATCACTAAGCCCATGAAGCCCTAGCCTCATCCCAAAGGCATTTTCACTGAAACAAAAGAGTAATCTGGTAATCTGGTACCAACGCAAATTCCCACATGCCTGACACCATGGCCCCTAGTGGGAATACCTCTCGAAGCTACCAAAGCTTCAACAATTTCCAAGTGACAATTTCCTAGTAAGCATAACAATTAAATTAATTTTGACACTTGCCTAAGTTTTACCTAGGGAAAACCCACATTTCCAAAGTTTTCAAGTAAGAGATAAGCAATTAATGAAGTTAGTGACCGAGAGGGAAGGGGGGATGATCATGTGATGCTTCTCAAAGTTGTAGACATGCATAGGTCAATCTTTGTGTCTCTGGTTTTATTTTAGCTAGATGTGAATTTTCTCTAAACCCAGTTCATTAAACCAATTAAATTACACTTATAACTGATTGGACCATGTTTTTCTTTCACAAATAAATCATACATAGCAGAAATAATAACCATGAACTTAGATATAAAAGACAACAACAATCGCATCACACGTACACAAGTATTTTGGACAATAGCCCCTGGAAAAACCCCGGAGGGAAAACCAGTGCAGTAGATTTGTGGATTTTATTATTTGCAGGAAAGTACAGAGATCTCTTACAAAATGAGTCGATCCTCAATATTGGTCGAGTAAACCCCAAAATAACCCTTCCCCGACAATTTGTACGGCCTCCCCACAAATTCTACAAGCCAGGATGACTCAGAAAATGACAAATCGTGAGCCTATGCGTTGTGGTACGGCTCCCTGCATCAAGTCTAGGTCACCCTGTACGGCGCTCTAAGATCCAACAAACCCTTGGGAAAGTCTCTTCACTCCAATGAAGTTCGCCCTCTCTCTCAGATGAATAATGTGTCCTCCTAGCCAAATCGATTTCCTTATACCTCCATGAGCAAGTGAAACCCTAATCCCAAAATGATTAAGGGCTGAGATTAACTCTCTCCCTCATGATGAGATGAATGGTCAAGATTAAAAGGCCACAACTTAAATTATTTTTCAATTAAACCTTAGAAAAGGTGCTCAATAAAGTCAACTGAAAAATGTAACACATCAATAGTCATTTTCCTAAGTTAGACTTCAGAAAAAGTTAAATAATCAACTTGGCTTGTGTTTCATTGTCCCCCATCATGCTAGGACGTTGCAATCTAGTGGAAGACCTTCCTTGCTACATTCTCAACACTCCCTCTTAGCGAGGAAGGGATTATGTCTCAACCCCATCTGATCCCTAAACCTCATGAACTTTTGTCTACTCAGTGCCTTGGTAAATATATCTGCCATCTACTCACCAATCTGTATGTAATCAAGCCTCACGGCTCCTCTCTTTACATAATCCCGGATGAAGTGATACATGATATCAATGTGCTTGCTATGATCATGAAACACGGGATTCTCAAAGAGCCTGATGCAACTCTGATTATCACAGTGAATCACTGTAGCCTCTAGCTCCTGCCCGAACAGTCCCAAGAGCAACTTCCTCAACCACAGTGCCTCACATGTTGCCAAGTTAGTAGCCATATACTCTGCCTCAGCAGAGCTCAATGCCACTGAACGTTGCTTCCTGCTGAACCAAAAAATGATGCTCAATCCAATGTTGAAACAACAACCTCAAGTACTCTTTCTATCCTTTGCACATCCTGCCCAATCAACATTTGTAAAGCCTGCTAATTTCACTCCACCCCTGTGCTCATATAACAAGTCGTACTCCATTGTACCTCTCAAGTAGCGAAGTACATGCTTCGCAGCTATCCAATGTACCCTCTGAGGGTCCACCATGAACTGACTCAGTGAGTTAACTACAAAGCTAATATATGGCTGAGTGTTGACCAGACACATGAGCGACCCAATCAACTAACAATAAATAGTGCGGTATACTATCTTTGAATCTGATGCATCAATCTTCCTCCAGTTCGTGACTAGAGGCGTGGACATGTGCCTACAATCTGTCATCATGAACCTACGCAAGATCTCCACTGTATACTTCCCTTGTCCCAAGAAGAAGCGCCCATCCTATTGCCAGACCTCCAGACCAAGGAAGTAATGCATCAACCCAAGGTTTTTCATCTCAAACTTAGCTACAAGATTTGTCTTGTAGTCTGCTATCAGTTGCTCGTCCCCTATCAGAAATAGGTCATCTACGTATAACACCAGTATGAGAGGTGCCTCCCCTGTAAGAAAATACAGGTTCGGGTCTGCCTCGCTCGGCTGGAAACCCATCTCTCTCAAGTAGTTGTCTATACTCGAGGTGCCTGCTTGGGCCCATACAAGGCTCTCCTCAATCTGCAAACATGTGTCTCCCTATCACCAACCTCAAATCCTTGTGGCTACTCAATATATACCTCCTCCTCAATAACTCCATTGAGGAAGGCAGTCTTCACGTCCATCTAATGAATGCGCCAGCCCATCTCTGCTGCTAAAGATATAACAGTCTTGATCAAGGAATACCTGGCCACCGGGGCGAAAGTCTCCTCATAGTCTACTCCCTCTCACTATGAAAACCCCTTGGCCACGAAGCGTGCTTTGTACTTGTCCACGCTTCCATCTACTGCATGCTTGACTTTGTAGATCCACTTGGATCCTACCACCTTCTTTCCCTCTAGCCTGGGCACCACCTCCCATACCTCATTTTTCATAATGGATGCAGACCTCCATGAGCAAGTGAAACCCTAATCCCAAAATGATTAAGGGTTGAGATTAACTCTCTCCCTCATGATGAGATGAAAGGTCAAGATTAAAAGACCACAACTTAAATTATTTTTCACTTAAACCTTAGAAAAGGTGCTCAATAAAGTCAACTGAAGAATATAACACATCAACAGTCATTTTACTAAGTTAGACTTTAGAAAAAGTTAAATAATCAACTTGGCTTGTGTTTCATTGTCCCCCACCATGCTAGGACGTTGCAATCTAGTGAAAGACCTCCCTTGCTACATTCTCAACACTAGGCACTTCTTTTCTACAGTAGCCTTCTTGAGGGAGTCTTACTACTTCGGTCTGCACACACTTCCCCTTTCTTTTCTTTTGTTTGATCATTTTTTCTAGGTCCTTTTTTCTTTAGATAGGCATTTTGTTCTTAGGACTTTGAAGGGGGGGGGACCATAGTGAAGTAGTTGTATTTTGTTTGCTTTTGCTCGTCACCTCTTTAGTCATTATGGTTTTATTTGATTTAGGCCTTTAACTTTGACATTTTCTTTTGACCTTTGTGAAAACATACATGACGGGATGCCATTTTTTTAATGCGAATGGAGATGAATGATACTTAGGGAGATGAAAAATGCTTATATATGGTTAGGATGTGGATTGCGCTATCCAGTTTGAATGCCTAGTAGTGCGAGTAATCTTATGGTGGACACACTTTTATCAAAGAAGATGTTTCTCAGGGTAATACGACGCAAGTGATAAGATTTTGTAAGTTATGACATTCAAAACAACAATCGCAGGGTAACTACAACTTCATGGCATGCCAGAAGGTTTTATCATCATGCCTAGGTAAGTATTACACATGGAGTATCTATGGAATAACTTGGAGCATCAAGGTGCATTGATATCTAAGCATTTACAAGAAACACGTAATGGTTCATCAAGCAGTTATCATGTCTCAATTGAAGAATGAAAGGATCTGAGGCAAGATGCATGATATCTCATGCAGGTAGGTACATGATACCGTTGTGAGGGTATCCAAAGTTTGCTACCCCTGAGAGGGTAAACACTAACAATTGACAAGGGGGTCAAACTAGGACTTAAAGCCATCTTGCATGCAAGGATTGGTAAATATAGCACAATAGGTCAAATCAGTTTTTTGGCTTTATTCACATGCTAGTGTTGGATAAAGTTGAGCTTTAAGCTTTACTTGACAAAAGCAGCACGGTGTGTTACCCCCCAAGGGGTGACAACTTCAAAGGCACACTCGCAAGGGTGTTATGTTGTTGATTGCATGAGCTCTATTGCTCATATTCTCTAGAATCAAATAATTCTTCTCATTTTCTCCTTCAGATATGTGATTGTGCTAGCTCAGCCATGGTATATCAGATTTCCTCGATCATTCCTTAGATGACAGATGCACTATGGATGGTACATTATGGTTTTCACTCTAATCTATTTGATATTCCATGCATTGGTGGTTTATTTGGGTGTGGTGTTATAACTTCTAAGTTATTCATGAAAGTGATAAACACTAAAATGAGATCCAATAACACTTCATAACATTTATAGTTTTATTGTTTGCCTCGTTGTACCTTGGGGGACCATAGTTTTCATTTAGAATTATCTTCATTTATCGGGTCAGTTTGTACTACTAGGAAATTGGTTGAGGTAGAGCTTTCCACATCCTAACCATACTTCACATTTTTTATTTTCCCCGTTTCACTCCATTCCATCCATAAAAAAAATTATCTTGATCATGTTTGACTTATCAAATGTCAACAGAAATGTCAAATTAAGAAAGATTAAGTCAACAAAGCAAAAAAAGGCTAGAGGTGAAGAGCAATAAAGTCAAAATCCAAAAATATTAACGCTTGAGCAATGCCACCTTGCTATGAGAATGCCCCTAGTCCCATGCTTGTCTATGAATATCTAAAAAAAGGTACTTGTTCAATAAAATGAACACATAAACAAAAAGGCAAAAGGGGGTAGTAAGAAACAGTGTCGAGGAAAGGTAACTCAATGCTAAAGCTCCCCCTTAAAGGCTCCTATATAAAATCCTAGCTCTTGAAAGTTAGTTGAATAAAATCACAAGACCTATGCAGCATATTAAATGACTTTGAGGGTCATCACATGAAGTTTTTCCCTTCCCCTTTCCATAATTATTCATCACATTACCTACCTTTTACCTAGGGACTTAGGAAATACTCATTGTCCTCGGACTTGTCACATGTATAAGGGTTGATGTTGTTCCCCCTTGGTAAAACTTAGGCAAATTTTAAAACTAACCCTTATTATTATGTTGTGTTGAGAGAGATCACTAAGTGCACATCACCTAATGGCTTACAAAGAACTTGGACCCACCACTCCAAGTGGGTGCCTTGCATTGGGATTCGTGTACCATGCCTCGAGATTCGTGACACTGCATTGGGATCTATGATGTCACCTTGGGATTTGTGTACTTGTATTTGGCCATATCTACAAACATTGGGATCCATGCCATTTTTCTTGCGATCTATGTACTTTGTTGGGATACGTGTCACTGCATTGGGATCTGTGACATTGCATTGGGCTATGATACGGATGCCACATCATTATAGTTGCCACATGGACTGCTTCAAGAGGGTGCCCCAGCTCAGTTGGATGATATTAGCCCACACGTGTCTTATTCTCTCACATGGACCACACGTGGGGGTTGTTAAGGTAGTTGGGGACATGGACCACACGTGGGGGTTGTTAAGGTAGTTGGGGACATGGACCAGGTTATTACAGGACATGGACCAAGTTGTTACAGGTGGTCAAGGTGTTTGTTGTATCTTGGACCTTGTACATTTGATGAGGCGCCCTATTTCTGTCACACATGCTACTTCTCTCTCTTTCTAGAAGGGAACACTTCATCTTTGGCTGACTATCCTTCACTCATACATATTGGCCCCCATTCCATGGATTTTGTTATGAGGGCACCTCACATTTGGACCCATGTTTGACTTGATCATGAGGGCGTTGGCATATTTTTGGGAGGGCGCATTTGTTCTAGCCCTTTGCACCACATGTGTGACCCCTTTTGTTGCACATTTGACTATCTTTGATGGGGGGCGCACGTATCAGAGGATTATGCGGGTGGTTTATGCCCACTTATTGTATTTGGCTCATGGTTTTGAGCTTGCACATTGTATTAGTGTTAAATTTAGAGTTGCCAATAAGTTCTTTTCAATTTACTAGACAATAATAGCATAAGCAGGATCACTGAGAGAAACACAATCACAAGGTACACAACATTTTATCCTGGGAAACCCTCATGGGGGAGAAAACCCAGCAAAAACTTCCTTAATATAAATTGCCAATACAATGCCAAGATAAAAGACCAAACCACCAAGAATATCCAAGACCAAGCATGTGCCTCTCTCTTCTCCTTCTAACTGCAGCTTCCTTCAAAACTTGCGCACTAGATGAGTGACTTGAGTGAGTGAGAGAATGAGGCACCATCCTCTCTTATTTATTTTAGTTAATAGGCGCTAGGGATGTCTTTTCACCAAGTAGGGCCGACTTCTTCAACTAGTGGTTAAAACCACTTTATTAAGCCCTAGGGGCGGACTTACAAACAACACCATATAATTATGGTTTGACCAATCAACAAAAGAGGATTTGGTCTTATACAAAGCCCGAAATGATCAATCCACAAAAGGGGATTTGATCTATAAGATAATAACTCAATTATAATTAGAATATTCTTCGCAGTTAGATTATTTCAACACTCCCCCTTAACAAGAAGGGTATTCTACTGGCATAATCCAATATAACATCAACAGGAGAGAGAGAGAGGGCAGCAACATCATCAGCATCTGGAACACTGACTGGCACATCTATAAATCATCGGAAGTTTTTCTCATCATCAATAACATCATCATTCACAGCATGGAGTTGGAGTAGCATCATCATCATCATCATCATCATCATCTGCATATGTATAACACTAATGCAACATCATCAATCAGTACGAAGTTGACAAATCATCAACAAAAGCACGAGGCTGATACAACATCATCAACAACACGAGGCTGGAATAGCAACATCATCAACAACAGCACAAGGCTGATACATCATCATCAACAACAGCACGAGGCTGAAACAGCAACATCGTCAGAACAAGGCTGAGATAACAACATCGTCATCATATAGCAACAGAATGAAGCAGATGTAACAACATTGTGTGGTACTCTGACAGACCGTCCTTACCGAACCAAGGGGATCTTCCCAGGAATCAAAAGATTCCCTAGGATATAAAATCCTAACGGAGCTACCACATGGTACTCTGACAGACCGTCCTTACCGGACCTTCGAGATCTGCCCAGGAATCATAAGATTCCCTAGGATATAAAATCTTAATGGAGCTACCACTACTGACCACAGCTGGCATATACATGCACAGGTACTCTGACAAACCGTCCTTACCGGACCTTCGGGATCTGTCCAGGGATGATCAGTCCCCTAGGATATAAAATCCTAATTGAGCTACACGTTGTTGGTCAAGATACCATAGTATCATCAGCATCACTCCCCCTTTGAGGGAGGTCCTTTCGGACTATCCCAAGCATGTTTCAAAAGTATTCAAACTTTACACGAGACAGAGGCTTGGTCAACACATCTACAACCTACTCATATGTGCCAACATATTGGAGCTTTACAGCTCCCCTATGCACCATATCACAAATGTAGTGATAGCGGATTTCTATGTGCTTCGACTTATCATAGAACACTGGGTTCTCCGTCATCTTTATGCAACTCTGGTTATCACATAGAATCACGATGGCTTCCATCTCCAGATCGAATAGACCTGTCAACAACTTCCAAAGCCATATGGCTTCACAACTAGCGGAACATGCTGCAATGTATTCCGCTTCTGTCGTGCTGAGAGCAATATTGGATTGCTTCCTGCTCTACCATGAAGTCATGGCTGACCCCAGACTGAAATAACATCCTGAAGTGCTCTTTCTATCATAAAAACTTCCAGCCCAATCTGAATCAGTATAACCAACCAGTCTGAAGTCATGATCTCCAGTATAACAGAGACCATAATCCAACGTACCCTTAAGGTATCTCATCACATGCTTTGCAGCAACAAGGCAAACACGTCTGGGCTCTACCAGATACTGACTCAAGCTGTTCACAGCAAAACATATATCTGGCCTGGTATTCGTCAGATACATCAATGATCCAATGATTTGTCTATATAAAGTAGCATCAACCAATTCTGACGAAGTATCAACCAGGAGCTTCAACTTTGTTTCCACGGGTGTGTTCATGGCTTTGCATTCCAACATGTCAAACCACTTCAGTGTTTCAATTGCATACTTCCCTTGGTTAAGGAAGATCTTCTCTGGGCTCTGTCAAACTGCAAGACCTAAGAAATAATGCATCAGGCCTAGGTCTTTCATCTCAATCTCTGCAGCGAGCTTCTTCTGACAGTTTGTGATGAGTTTTTCTTCTCCCGTCAAGAATAAATCATCTACATATAGTAGTAATATCATTGGCTCATCATTCATAACCTTGAAGTAAGGGTTAGAATCAACTTTACTCTTGGTAAAGCCCAAGCTCGTCAGGAAACTATCAATTCTTCCATACCAAGCTCTAGAAGCTTGTTTCAACCCGTACAAAGCCTTCTTCAACTTGCAGACATGAGTCTTTCTATCTTCAACTTCAAACCCTTGTGGTTGTTCTATATACGCTTCTTCAATAACACCATTTAAGACGGTTGTTTTCACATCCATCTAGTGTAACTTCCACTTCATCTTGGCTGCAAGAGCTATGATGGTTCTGATAGAAGTGTATCTTGCTGCAAGAGCAAACGTCTCTTCATAATCAATGCCTTCCTTTTGAGAAACGCCACGAGCTACAAATCTTGCTTTGTGTTTTTCAATACTTTCATCTGCAGCATGTTTTATCTTGTATATCCATTTGGAAGATACCACATCTTTGTTCTTCGATATGGGAACTATTTCCCATACATCATTCTTTATAATGGATTGGTATTCTTCTGTCATGGCATCCACCCATTCTTTCTTTTGAATGGCTTCTTCAAAGCAAGTAGGTTCCTTTTCTATGAGATCACACATCAAGGCCATATAACTGGAGAATGGTTGAGGTTTCTTGCTCTGTCTCATGGTTCCTTCTGGGGCACAATACTTCTCTCCATCTTGAATAAGTTCCCTTGCACAAGCTGGCTTTCTCTTGTGAGAGATCGTCATCTGGGGAGGTTCTTGAGATTCTATCATATCATGCTCTTCTGGAATCTCATCATCAGGGGTAACTGTGACTTCCTTCATTGGTTCTACAACTCTAGGAGCTACAGGTTCTTCTTCATATACTTCTTCAAGTTGGCATCTCTTTGATCTCATGAGTGTTGCATCTTCATCAAAGGTTACATCTCTATTGATTTCAATATGATGGTAACCTGGTATGTAAATTCTGAAGGCCTTAGACACCTCACAGTATCCAACAAATATTCCCTTCTTTCCTGAAGGGTCCAGCTTAGTTCTCCTATCTTCCGGAATGTGTACAAACACTAGACAGCCAAATATCTTGAGATGGCTTACTTCTGGCTTCTTTCCGAAGAACATTTCTTCGGGGGTTTTGAATCCAAGTGCACTATGGGATAATCTGTTTTGAACATAGACTGTTGTTCTTACTGTTTTGGCCCACAAGTGCATTGGCAGATCTTGATCGTGAATCATAGTCTTCATCGCTTCCATTATTGTTCTATTATTTCTTTCTGCTACACCATTTTGTTGAGGATTATAGGGAGTGGTGAGCTCCCTCTTAATCCCAACATCTCTGCAAAAGTTTACAATTTCTTTTGAGGTGTATTCTCCTCCATTATCTGACCTGAGTATCTTGATTTTTCTTTCGGAGAGATTTTCTATCAAGGCTTTGAATTCCTTGAATTTTCCCAATACTTCATCTTTTGATTTCAAGAAATAAACCCAAGTCTTGCAAGAATAATCATCAATAAATGACACATAGTATAAATACCCACTAAGAGATGTTGATGGCATTGGACCACATACATCTGAGTGGATGAGCTCCAAGATTCCTTCTGCTTTACTGTCGCTCTTTGGGAAAGGATTCTTTATGTCCTTTCCTTGTGCACATCCCTTGCACACACCTTCATGATCAACCTTGCATTCTGGTAGACCTGTAACTACCTTGCTTACATATGGTAAGGCTTTGTAGTTGATGTGAGCTAGTCTTTTATGCCAAAGTTCACATGGACTCTCAGTGGAGTGAGTCAAGGTTGCATCTGAGTGACCTTTTAACTTATACAAGCCACCTTCTTCTGTTCCAATGACAATTGCATCTTCTATGGTTTTTCCATTAGGCCACATAAGAACTTCACCATCTATGAAAGCAACCTTGAAACCTTTCTTATCTAAAGCTGAGATAGAAAGTAAGTTTTTTATCAAACCTGGTACATATAGTACATCCTTCATTTTCATCAGGGGTCCCTGAATCAAGTTTGTAGGTGGATTCTCCCACTCCTTTGATAGGGTATTGGTAATCATCTTCGAGTGTAACTTTCTGGGGAAAGTTCTTTTCTGTAAGGCTAGAGAGAATGTCTCTCTAACCTGTCATGTGCTTAGAAGCACCACTATCTATGAGCCAAGTATCCTCTCCAGGTGTCACAGATCCTGGGAGAGCAGAGAATAAAACATAGTATTCAATCTTTTCTTTAATCATCTTTGTGGGTAGCTCATCATCTTTAACTGCATGGGCATGATGTATTTTGTTATTTCTCTTCTTGTATTCTTCCCTGCTGGCAGGACAATTCTTAGCAATGTGTCCCATCGTATCACAATGATAGCATTGACAAGAGGAGAAATATTTTTCTCTTCTTTGACCCTTCTGATATTTCTAGAATCTCCTTGGAGGGTGAGATTCTTTATGGAAGTGGGTGAATCACTTTGGGGAGTGAGATTCCTTATGAAGGTGGGTCTCCTTTTGGAAGTTAGACCTTTTC
>SNQJ01S0140120.1:8156-25461 GCA_010110895.2 Picea sitchensis | reverse complement strand
GTACAAAACTCTAATCCAAGAGCTCTCAGTACAATACAATCGTCTCACACTGACATACACAAATTAGCAAATGCATGTGCCAATTCCTGTGTCCAGACAGCCTGCCTCCTCTGCACAAACTCTGCAATCCAAATTCTCACACTGAATCGAATGAACATAATTGCCTCGTTTGCACATGCTCATAAGCATATCCACTGCATGTGTGAACAAATCACAACTGATAGCCAAACTGTCCCTTTCACTTGTTATCTCAACCGATGTCCATTGGAATGACATGCATGTAGTTAACTGTGGCAAGTCTTCAGTTGCATGCGAGTTAACTATTTGTGAATTAATGAATAATTAATTCACTGAACTCACACTAATAAAACTAAGCTTAACTCACTTACTACACTTATAATTCTGTTACAATTCCAAATCACTCGGTTATGAATGAGATAATAGATTAATATTTATTGTCTAATTTGATTAAGGGAAAACTAAATTAGACACATGTTTCTTGTTGACTTTTCAACACTCCCTCTCAACAAGAAAGGGATTATCCTTCACCCCAATTCTGTCTCTATGATACTCGAATTTTCTCTTGGTGAGCACCTTCGTCAGAACGTCCACATCCTGATCTTCCGTAGGAATGTATTGAAGCAACATGATCTTCCGCTGCACACAATCTCCGAGATGATGAATGTATTGAAGTAACATGATCTTCCGCCGCACACAATCTCCGAGATGATGATGTTAGATATCTATATGCTTAGATCTCGTCATGAAACATAGGATTAATCGAGTGTTTAATGCAACTCTAATATCACAATAAATCACTGCCGGATCTAAGTGAGAACCAAACAAACCAAATCTCAAGATCTTCCTCATCCGTAGGCCTCACATGCAACTGGCTCACGCTGTATTCCGCCCAATAACTAGTACACGGATTCTGCTTCCTCGCCGTACTAAGAAACAATCAGACCCTCGACACAAAGATCCCTCTCCGCGCTCTCATTCCGCTAATGCTCCGCCCACCGCATCCGTGAAGCCATGCAACTTCACCTCATCCACATCAATTGGATCCATAATCCATACTCATATGTGCCCCTTCTTCGATATCTTAGGGATATAATTTCCAAAAAGAGTTTTGGTGCCGAATCTCATCGCTGACTTAGCTAGTTAATCGCGATAGCAAACAGTTCCAAATTCTAGTATTCACCAAATACATTAGTGAACCTACTAAATGTCGAGTATAGACAATAGTATCCACTACCTCTCAAGAAGTAGCATCATCTTTCCTCTAGTTTCCTGGATGAGGAGTATCCATGGGTTTGAATCCTCCATGTGAAACTTACCTAGTACCTCTCTTGTATACTTTCTTTGAGACACAAAATTTCACCATGTCACGCCATATTTCCAAACCAAGGAAATAATGAAGAAGACCCAAATCCTTCATCTCAAACTCCTTTGGTAAGGTCCCTCCTTGCATGAGTGTATCACCTGCTCATCACCGGCATTAAATCATCAACATAAAGCACAATGATCAAAAAGCTTACCCTCCACCACAAATTGGTATAGGTTTCCATCCGCTTCACTTTTGGTGTGAAGCCTAACTGCGGGAAATAGCTATTCATCCGAGTGTACTGTGCACGGGTGCTTGTTTGTTTCATACACGTTCTCGAGTTCGCACACATGCGACTCTCTCCTCACAAAGGTATCAAACCTTCACCGCTTCATCAGAACACTTCTTCCTCAATGATCCCATTGAGGAACATAGTTTTAACATCCATATGATGAATTGCCTATCTAATGGCCGAGTGTAAGGATGGATCTTATGGAAGAGTACCTTCTAACAAGTGCAAAGGTCTCACCATAATTCTCCCTCGATCCGGTGTGAGAAGCCCCGTGCCACAAACCCGGCCTTTATTTCTCCACACTCCCATCGCTAATTTTGTTTTAATTGTGGTGATCCATCTCAACCTACCACTCCATTTATCAATCGGTCTTTGGAATAATATCCTATACACCGCTTTTGACAATGGAGTTGATATACTCCTCTACCATAGTATCCTGCAAGTCCCCGCGACCGCCTTCGAAGGGGATTATGGTTCAGTCACAATACATGTTCTCATAAGATCCATGTATCCAAATTTAGGGTCTCCATCAGAGATCTTCATCTCTCGGCCTTCAGACTGCGGAAAATAGGGGCTCCTATATTCTATGATCTAGTCTCAATCTATCACTTCCGCGGGTGCCTCGGCCATTTCTGATGGATGGATCCGCTTGAGTGGTTTCCTCCACTCTATGAACCTCTTCATGTGGCTTTGATCCATGGCCTTTGAGACCCATCCTTGGGAACCAATAGTTCCTCTTCTCCATGCAAGTCTACCTCCCTCTCAAGTTTACAACCGCATGGCTTTTCCTTCATCTAATTTTATATCCCGTCAGATAACAATCATCTTACTGCTTGAAACACACACGTATACTCAGGTGTTTCGTAAAATCGTCACAAATATCTCAATTTTAGCAGTTGGTTCCAGCTTCTTTCTGGCATTCTTGGTCACATGCATAAACAGATGAACCAAAATTTTTTAAAATGAGAAACACCAGGTTTCTTACCAAGTAAAAGTTTGTTTAGGTGTACTCATGCCAAGTACCTATGAGGACAATGGTTCTGCAAATAAACCGCAGCATTGCATGCCCTCACTTCCCACAAATCCAATGGTATGTCTTGATCATGCAACATCGCTTCACAGTCGCAACCTTCCACGCATCGTTTCTCACGTTTTCCTCCCAATAACTTCCATTTTGTTGTGGGTTGCGAGGCGCTATGAGTTCTCTCAAATTCCCTCTTCTCTCACGCTGTAATTCTTTTGAATTCGTTAGATGGCCTCCACCATTATTTCTCCCTAGAGCCTTCACTTGCTTCCTCACTCTTCTCCACCAATGCTTTAAACTCACGTATCCTTTGAGAATGTTTGATCCTTCTTTCCCCGCATAAAGAAATACATCCAACATTTCATTTAGAAAATTCATCAACAAAAATAACATAATACCTACATGTTTTGTTGTTGAAGCACCGAATGGTCTCACCGCCTCAGGTGGAACTCTCTCCAGGATTACCGAAGCATGCTTCTCCTTTTCATGAAAGGTGGACTTTACATACTTCCCCTGTGGTGCACCCCCTTGCACCGACTGACTGCGTGCGTTCCCCTGAAGTCCGGGGTAGGATATTTGTTGCATGGATCTTCGCGATCCATGATGAAGATGGCTCCAATATCCTATGCCATAATTGTTCCCTCATCCCTACACTAATCGCTTCTTGCCTATCATGGCACCGCGAACCATCTACCTACAACATGTAGATATTCTTAACTCAAATCCTTATCCTATCTTCTTGACTTGACTCGTTGTTTTATGTCGGTGTAGGCTATACCACCGCTAAAAACAACATCATAGCCTCTCGTCTCCTCCAACATTGCTAGATCGAGACTAAAAGTTTTTCTAATCGGAAATTATAAAATTTTTCAATTGAAATGGTTTACTTGACTTCTCCCCGAAGGCAATGGTACCACAATACCAGACCAGATTTTCCATCATCGCCCATCTCTATATGCATTTTGAGATCTATCTCCAAGTTTAATGAGACTCTCGACCTGGCCATGTGGAAGGAAGCGCCACTATCCAAATAATTAATCGATCTCGGCGCACTTGATGACATGCATGCCAAGTCAAGCTCCACCAGAGACAAGAGCCCCCACCAGCCTGTTCTCTAGCAACCATCTTGTTCCTTCTTCTTTGCTACGCTAGTAGCCATTACGCTCCACGCTTGTGACAAAGGGAAAACACTTCACTCTTTGATAAATCCAGCCTTCTTGGTTTTGTGGTGAACCGAATTTGATTGGAATTTATTCCCTTTCCTTTCCTTCGTTCCTTGGCGGCCAAAGCATAATTCTCTTCATCATCATGCTTTGATGAAGATCCATCTCTCTGTGTTTCAATAAACTCCCTTCGCACTAGATCTGACCATAGTCGCTCCCAATCCGGTAATTTTTCCTTCCATTGACAGATTCTTGATAACTGTGCCAATTCTTGGGAAGTCCTAGGAGTGCTAAGCTCACCAAATCATCATCGGGCCGACCGTTATTCACACTTCCAAGCTCATCCCGACTTTGGACAAACTTTGTGAGATATTTTGGAATGGTGCTTTCTCCATCTTGCATCTTTCCTGAGTTTATCTTTGAGCCAATTTCCTGTGGTCGCTACCGCTTTGGAACAGATCTGTCAAACCTTCCACATTGCATATGGTGTGGTTTTCCCATGGAGATTGGAGACAATGTGGTCTCGTGATTCTCCAACATAATCCTCCTCGCTTTCGCCACTTTCTTTTGCCATGCATCGATATTTGCAGTGTCTGCTTGATCCCATGCAATGTATTTAGAGTCATTCCCTCGAAAGTGCATACTCCAACCTCAAGCCATTGAAAGACATTTCGGTCTTGAATCAAGTGTCACACCTCAAGAAAATGTTGAAAATTTGAATGTTATCCAACCCAAAACTCAAACCCCTTCACTTTCCTCTTGCACTGGGAGGTTCACACCCCACCTAAAAGCAACCTCGGTATTCTTAATCACTTTGTCTAGCCTGCGGAACTTGCCTCCGCTCTGCTCGCACTCGCTAGTGTATTCACCGCTGAATTTCGCTCTGCTCGGCATCTCCAGTGTATTCACCGCTATAATGCTAATGAAGTCCGCACCTTGGCTTTGTCTAGGGTGCAAGAATTGCTCTGAAAACACCGGAAGTTTTCGCACTAGAGTTCGCCAACCCGCTAGAGATGAGACCAAGGAATGAAATTATACCGGCATCTTCACTGCGGACTCCTGCACTGTGGCTCATACCATGTAGAAATTTTGATACAAATTAATGTATTCCTCGCATCTCCGACTAACAAAGTTTATGCCACTGTTAAATATAGAATTGTTTCTACTATTACTTTTGTGGAATCAATTTAAACCACGATCTCAACTACAATGCACAAAGTGAAATATCAATAAATACGTATCACTTAAGTTTTACCGAGAAAGCGTGAAGCTAAAACCCCAATTATCATATATTATGTATAATATGAATCATGAAACAATCTCGCACAAAACTCTAATCCAAGAGATATCAATACAATACATAATGGCCTCACACCGCTATACACAAATTAGCAAAATGCATGTGCTAATTCCTCGCGGTCCGTATTAACTCCGCCTCTCCTCAGACAAAATCAAGTAATCCAAATTCTCACATCAATCAATGAATACACTGCCTCGCTTTCACATGCTCATAAGAATATCCACCGATGTGTGAAAAAAATCACAACCGATAGCCAACCGTCCCTTTCACCTGCTATCTCAACCGGTGTCCATTGGAATGACATACATGTAGTTAACTGTGGAAAGTCTTCAGCCAGCATGCGAGTTAACTATTTGTGAATTAATGAATAATTAATTCCATCAACTCAACACACTAATACAATTGCTTAACTCACTTACTAACTTATAATTGCTACAATTCCAACCACCCGCTATGAATGAGATAATAGATTGAATATTTATTGTCTAATTTAATTAAGGGAAAATCAAATTAGACACATGTTTATTGTTGACTTTTCAACATACAGTTGGGTTGACTTAGTTCTCTTGAAGTTGAGGTTTTGTGATGTGGCCAGCCTGTGGGATACTAGGTATGTTACAAAGTGGTATCAGAGAGTGTGTAAGGTGGTAAAAAGACTCAATGGGAGATTGGTACATTACAAATTGGTATCAAAGCATGTGTAAGGTGGTAACGGGACTCAGTGGTAGACTGAGTACATTACAAATTGGTATCATATATATTGGTTCAACACATGAGTTGTATGGACCAGAGATAGCAGGAATAAATGTGTGCATTAAGAATTAGTGTCGTGTAGTGCAGAGTTTAGTTTGTGTGAAAAACCATTGGTGTGCGGTATAGAGTTGTAATGCACGCAATAGTTGTGATGCATAGTTTTGTGCACTAGAGTTGGAATGTTAAATCATCCAAGAAAATCTGAGGAAAGGATTATGAAAAAATGGTGCAAAGTTTTCATGTAGTTGTTGCATGAAACCGTCTAACAAATATTAATTTCTTTCACGTTTTGCAGAATTATCAGTGAATAGAGCAAGGCATAGTCAGTGCAAGAGTTTGAAAGCATGGATGATGCACAAAGGAATTACAGTCTTGATGACAAATTCAGGAATCTGTATGTTGGTTTGGGTGCCGACGGTACAAAATCCAAGGGGGAGCACATAAACTTGGTAGAAATGGTAAAAGTATTGCAGAAAGATGTCCAGAGCTATAAGGATGATAACAAAAGGATTAGGAGAGCCAAGGTGCAACATGATGACTTCAATGCCAAATTGATGCAAAGTATGGACATAATAGAAAATAATATGGATAAGGAGACAGATTTGAGTAGATCAAGAAGTCGCATGTCTCATGATGAGAAAATAAGAGAAGAAAGAGGTGTTGGTAAGCATTCTTTCAGAAAAACATGTAGTAGTTCAAGTCCATCTCTTGTCAAAAATCATAAGAGAAGGAATGGGGTTGATGAACTACAAGGGGAATTGAAAAATATCAAGCCTCCTACCTTTGATGGCGAGCATAAGAAGGATGAATATGCAGAGACTTGGTTGTTGGGTATGAGAAAGTACTTCCAACTGCATAACTATTCTGTGAAGGCAGAATGGATAATTGTTATTTATAAGTTAAACGGAAAAGCATCAATGTGGTGGAATCAATATGTGAGAGTGCAACACATTGATGAGAAGAAAGTGACTTAGAGGGAGTTTAAGAGGTATTTCCAAAAGAAATACTTAACCAAGAGGTACTATGACAAAAAAATGGAGTTCTTCGAACTCAAGCTCGGGAGTATGACAATAGATGAGTACAAAAGGAGATTTTAGAGATGCTAAAATATGTTCCTTTCATCAAGGATGAACAAGTGAAGATTCAAAGGTATTTGAGTGGATTTCCATCATTTATCAGTGACTAGATATAGTATGATGACCCCAAGACGTTGGAAGAAACCATAAGGTGTGCTAAGTGTCTTTTTGATCGACAAAGGGAATATCAAATTTCCAAAAGGCTTGGGAAGACAAGATGAAAAGTTCAGTGGAATAGAGGAAGAAGGAAGTTAAGCCATCATTTTTCCGAAATATTGCGCAAGGAAAGTCAAACCTTTAGGAGCCCATAATGTCAGAAAAAGAGGGAAAAAATCCATGAAAACAACCTATGCAATGTTTGGGTTGTGGAGGAAATCATATGTGCAGAGATTGCCCTCAAAGAGGTGATAAATCAAGGACTTTGCATAATGTACAACAAGCTACAACAATTGAATACATGGGTAGAAATGTTCCAAGGATTTACACAACGTTGGATAACAAGTAGGATGAGTTTTAGTCACACATGATTGAAGTGGAAGGTAAGATTAATGACCAACCCATTTCTATTTTAATAGATTCAAGAGCTAGTCATAGTTATCTAGATCCTAAGATGGTGGAAAGATTCCATTTGTTGAGAAGCAATCTAGGAAAATCTTAGTTGGTACGGTTAGCTACAGTAGAAAAAATGAAGATTAGTGAGGTGGTTAATGCATGTCCAATGGATATGAATGGACTGCACACAAATGGTGATTTAAATATCATACATTTGGTTTCGTATGATTTTCTGATTGGTATGGATTGGTTGGAGGAGCACCATGTTGTCCTGGATTGTTATAATAAGGAATTTACTTGTCTAGATGAGCATGGAAATTTGATTTATGTTCAAGGAGTTTCAAAAATTGTGACTATCAGACAAGTTTTAACATTGCAATTGAAGAAACACTATAGGAAAGGATTTCAAGTATTCACAACGCACATGGAAGAGACATCTAAGTATAAAGTGCCAAGTGTGGAAGATTGTGCAGTGATGAAAGAGTTTGAGGATGTCTTTAAAGAGATATCATGATTGCCTCCGAAAAGAGATATTAACTTCTATATTAATTTGATGCCAGGAGAAACACCTGTATCCAGGACTCCTTATAGGATAAGTATGCTAGAGTTGAAGGAGTTGTAGATACAAATCGAAGAACTTATGAAAAAGGGGTATATATTCCAAAGTGTGTCACCTTGGGGTGAACCAATTTTATTCATGAAGAAGAAGGATGGTAAAATGAGACTTTGTATCGACTTTAGGAAATGGGACAAGGTAACAGTGAATAACAAGTATCCTTTTCCAAAGATATATGACATGTTTGATCAACTGAGAGGCACGTGGATATTTTCCAAGATAGATCTCAGATATGGATATCACCAAGTGAGAATAAAAGAGAAATACACAATAAGATGACCTTCGGAATAACGCATGGTCACTATGAGTTCACAGTGGTGCCATTTGGATTTTCAAATGCACAAGTTATATTCATGTGTTCGATGAATGGAGTTTTCATAGATTATTTAGATAATTTTGACATTGTGTTTTTGGATGACATTCTCATTTACTCAAAGTCTGAGGAACAACATGAGAAAAATTTGAGGACGGTGTTGCAAGTGTTGAGGGAGAACCAACTTTATGAAAAGTTGAGCAAGTGTTCATTTTATCAGCGACAAGTTCACTACTTGGGTCATATTATTTCAGAAAAAGGAATAATTGTGGACCCAATGAAGATAAAATCCATTGAGTAATGGATGACACCAAGAAATATCGCAGAAGTAAGATCCTTTATGGGATTGACAAGGTACTACAAAAGGTTTATTGAAGGATTTTCATAGATTGCGCATTTGATTACATCTTTGCAAAAGAAAGGTGTGTGGTTTGAGTGGACTCTAGGCTATGCAAGGAGTTTTCAACACTTGAAGAGTTTGTTGAAAAGTGCGACGATTTTGAGGATTTTTTTATCCTGATGTAGACTTCGTGGCATGCACGGATGCATGAAAGGAAGGGCTAGGTGGAGTCCTGAGTTAGAATGGGCATATGGTATGCTACGAGTCTTAGAAGTAGAAAGAGCATGAAAGATTCTATGCTACGCATGGTTTGGAATTGGAAGCCATAGTGCATGATTTGAAGATGTCACGACATTATCTCATGGGTAAGATATTCAAGATGAGAATAAACCATTGTGGTATGAAGTATTTTTTTTGGACAACCAAGTTTTAATTCCAAAAAAAGTAGGTGGTTAGAGTTCCTCGGTGAATATGAATTTGACATAAATCATATCAGGGGAAAAGAGAACAAGGTGGTTGATGCACTCAACAGGAGGATGCATGAAATGCATGCTACAACCATTAGCATGTACAAAAAAAAATATTGTGACGGAATTTTGGAAGTTTTCAAATCAGATATGTGCTATATGGATATAAGTGAGACCTTACAACTAGGTATGTCGTAGCAGAAGTTGGAAAGCTATGAGCTAAGAGAGGATGAGATCCTCATGTATAGACGCAGAGTCTATGTACCGAATGATTAAGAGTTTAAAGGCCTAATATTTTTAGAGATGCATAAGTTTCCTTATGTTGGACATCTAGGTTACCAAAAGACCATTGTTGCGGTCAAGAAGCAATACTTTTTGACCAGGTATGAAAAAGGAAGTTGAAAATTTTATTGCCATATGTATCGAATTTCAGAAGGACAAGGCTAAGAACAGACATCAAGCGGGTTTGTTGCAGCCCTTTCCCATTCTTGAGTGGAAGTGGGAAGTGGTGACCATGGAATTTATAACTAAGTTTCCTAGGAATTTTAAGCACCATGATTCTATTATGGTGGTGGTGGACAAGCTTACCAAAGTTCCCCATTCTGTTTCACTGAAGTCAAATTACAAGGAAGTTGGCATTGTTGATATTTAAATGCACGAAGTTTCCAAGATGCATGGTGTACCTAAGAAAATTGTGTCTGACAGAGATCCCAAGTTCGCTTTGAAATTTTGGAAAGGATTATTTGAAGGATTTGGAACAAGTTTGAATTTTAGCACAACATATCACCCTGAGACAGATGGTCAGGAAAAGAGGGTAAATTGGGTGATTGAATACATGCTGAGAATGTATGTGATGGATAATCCATCAAAGTGGGAAGACTACTTGCATTTGGTAGAGTTTTCTTACAATAATGGGTATCAAGCATTTTAAAGATGAGCCCATTTGAATCACTTTATGGTAGAAAATGCAACACACCTGTGAGTTGGGATAACCCAGCAGACCAAGCAGTAGTTGGGAAAGATCTCCTCCAAGAAATGGAGGAGAAGATTGTAAAGATAAGGAATAATTTAAAGGATGCCAAAGACAGGAAAAAAATATGCACAGATAGAGGCATAAACCATAGAGAATTTGGAGTGGGTGATCACGCATTTATGAAAGTAAAGGCCATGCCCAATTCCCTTAAGTTAGGAAAGTGTTCTAAGTTAGTAGCATGTTATTGTGGGCCATTTGAAAGCCTTGAAATGATCGATCCTATTGCTTATATGCTTGCATTTCATGTGCCCTTATGAATTCATATATTTTTCCATGTGTCATTTCTTAATAAGTATGTACCTGATGCTAATCATGTCATTGACTAGAACGCGATTCAGGTGGAGCCAGAAGGACGATTTCAAGTGAGATCGGTTTGCATATTGGATCAGAAAGTCAAGGAGCTCCGGAATCAAACCATGGATATGGTAAAGGTCTAATGGACCTGGTACAGTCTTGAGGATGCAACCTAGAAGCACAAGGATGCTATGCAAGCAGAGTGTCCTCATATTTTTGAATATTGTTGAAATTTTGTATGTATATGTGTATATGATGCACTAAAGAAAATGCATAAATAAGGGGGAGGGGATTGTAGTGTCCTTGATCCAAAACCCTTTGTAATTGTACATATAGACTGGTGAGACAAGGACACCTGGTTTTGGTGTTGCACACATCAGAGTAGTGCGCAGAGAAGTGTTAAAAAAGACAGGGTGCACACATTCGCACTTGGGTTAGTGCATGGTAATGAACTGGAAAGTGTGCAATACTGAGTTATATATATATATATATATATATATATATATATATATATATATATATATATGAAGGTTTGTGTTTTGAAGCCGAAGAGCCTCTTCGATTATGAGGCTAGTCAACCTGGACACTGATAGGCCAGTGTGCCTATCCATGTAAATTTAATCATGTATATTAATATTATATTGCATCATTGTGCACTCACTGACTCATATGAAAAGAGATGGGGGGCTGAGTCCACATGGAAAGGGAAAAAAGGGGGGTGAGTCGTAAGTCATGGAGAATATTTTAATAATATTTCCAGAAAAGTGTAATGTGAGATATATTGTTTTTATCCTAAGTTCCCGAGGGTAGGGAATGGGTCACCAGGTGGCTTAAATCTACTTTTGAAGGTAACAAGTGTCAAGTGGAAGGAATGCAATATATATTTCTGACCTTAGTGTATTTTGGGAACTATCACGATTATTATTCTGCATGGGATTATCAACTATGGGAAGGGAATTGATTTTTCAGGCTCTCGTGAGTAGAAGGGGGTCAAAATGTATGGAAAATATGATTATTACCTTATCTGGAGCGAGAATATTGTAAGGACTTGTTGGGATGTGTCCAGAGATTCATTTACGAAGAGTTGGGTGAGATACAATGAGAAATCTCTTTGGGTGAGAGATTGGTTTTTGTGGAGTGGTTGTCAGACTCATGGGAATACACTCCAGGCAAGGGATTTGCTGAGAGTTGCTACCTGGTGCACTGAGCATTAGTTGCAGGGATCAAATACTTCCCATCCGACTTGTTGTTAGTAACCCTAGGAAGGGAAGTGGGGTAGTTGAAGGATTGTTGAGAAGAGAAGGGGAACACTTCCTTGGGTGTGACATGTGTGTGGGGAGTGAGGGATCATGGGCTAGTTGCAACAGTGGGAACTTAGGACTAGGAAATTTTGTGGAGTTTAGAACATAGTTTGTCTCTAGGAACCCCTTATCCCTGGTGGAGTTGAGACCCAACTCAGGGGTGACATGTTGTTGAAAGATTATGAGTAACAACATCTATGGCTAGGAGGAATGTCTAAGTCAAGGTCACAGTTGGTGACTCTCATAAAATATAAGTGTTCTTTATATGCTTGTCTTTTTTACTGCGTGCATTTTTTTCTATGTTTGACATGGGATAAATTATTGTATGTGTTGCATATAATTATTTGTTGTTATTTTTTTAATTGTTGCATGCTCATGTAAGTATGGTGTTCTAGCCTCTAATTGTAGTTGTGCATGAGTATGTTAGTTGATGGTAACCTTTCCTGTTAAGTTTGACCTTGTGATTTTGGTTATGAGTCATCAAGAAGAGGATTGAGTGGTCATGTGTGCAATATTTTGGTTTGTGTGATTCAAAATGATGGAACTTGTGTGTGAGGATAAGGAATTAGACCCTGTTCAAAGTAATATCAGAAGTGACGCATGACATCTAGGTGGTTTTGTGCAGAATTGTACTATGTGGTCAATATGTTGGTGCGTGAAATTGTTTGATTTGATTCCGTTGCTTAAGGTTGTATGGAAATGGGATTGCTTCTTCCATTGTAACAAGTTTTCTAGCGCGACTCAAGCTTGGGTTGAGAACGTTACTTCTAGTTAACTACACAGAATTATGTTAGAGTAGAAACTACGCAGTGAAACATCAGTGTAACATTGCTCAATAGTATGTTGGGAATGTTATAGTTGGGTTGACTTAGTGCTCCTGAAGTTGGGGTTATGTGACGTGGCCAACCTGTGGGAGACTAGGTACGTTACAAAGTGGTATCAAAGAGTGTGTAATGTGGTAATGGGACTTAGTGGGAGACTCAGTACATTACAAATTGGTATTAGAGAACATGTAAGGTGGTAATGGGACTCAGTGGGAGATTGGGTACGTTACAAAATCTGATAAATAAAACTGAAATCTACACCATGAAGGTTAAATTCCTTTAGATTCCAAAATATTTAGTTACTTATTTTATGCTTATGCATGGAATAGATAAAATGTGGAAAATAGAGAACAATAAAGTACAATCACACACCATCCACAAGATAACACAAATATTTTCTTTGGTAAACCCTTATGGGAGAAAACCCATCTAGAAGGTGAGGTTGATCTACTCTCTTTTCTCTAGTATAGAAATAATACAAGTATGGAGTTACCTAAGACCTATGGCCTGTTAGGCTACCACAAAACATTAACCCCCTATGTTATGCTCTCTAATTTCCCACTCCCAATTGTTCTTCTCTACCATGGAACAAAATACAATAACACAGAATGGAACCCCTTGTCCTCCTAGTGGCCCGGTATTTAACATATCTCAATAGCCATCTAGGGGTAGGTTTTTTACTTCCTCAACCCTCAATCGTATAGGGTTTTGAACCTTCTAGAATATTCTTGAAATTCCTCACGTGGCTAGCCCCATATGCATGAGTAATGAGGGATGTTGTGGAATCTTCTCGTACCATGGTGGTCAACACTATAGGTGAACTTGCGAGAGGCATAATTTTTGCATACAGACTCCGATTGACGCATAGTCTGCACTGTTGGAAAGGTCTCAGAGTCTAGAACATTGTCAAGGGGTGGTGAAAGTTTTAGACGCTAGAAACCAAAAAACGTTGTTTAATGCCTCAAAATGACTCTGGAAGGTTCTAGACCCCAATTTTCCAAACTAGGACCTACCACTAAAATGACCTTGCATGTTGATTCCTCCAATTTTTTCCATTTTGAAAGCATTAAGATATATGGCAAATAATATAATGATGCAATTTGGACCATCCAAAGTTCTTTCATGTTTGGAATGTCCTAGATATAATGCCTAATCCCATGTATCATATCAATCACAACATGTAACATAAAAATTAAGATTTTATCTTTTGGCAATGTTTATCGACACCATCAAGCAGTCAAAACATTTTATAGGAAGTATCTATAAATTTACTTGTGACTTGTACATATAGATAGAAATTCAAAAACATATACATATGTCCATCTAGGATACATGCTCCACTATATTGAAATCTAGATAAATCCTATTGTTGTTTGGGATCTAGAGAAGCCTCATTGGCTTGGCCAAATGTATTTTCACCACTGTATGTGAAATAAAGAAATCCAAGTAGTTATGATTTTATCATTTGCAAATGTTTATCTACACCATCAAGTTGTCAAAACATTTTATAGGAAGTAGCTAGAAAGTTACTTGTGACCAATACATATAAATAGAAATTCAAAAACATCTACATATGTCCATCTAGGCTACATTAATCATTATATTGAAATATGGATAAATCCTATTGTTGTTTAGGCTCCAAAAAAGCTCGTTGGCTTGGCCAAATGTATTTTCACCATTGTATGTGAAATAATGAAATCCATCTCCATACTTGTGCTCCTCATACATAGATGACATGAGAGCTATAGTATGGAAATAAGAACATCATAACCATGAGAAAATAACAAGCTCATTCAAAGATAAAACTCAGATACCAAACTCCCTATGTGCACTACCTCAATATATGGAAAGAGAATCCAAGAAAATCTAGGGTCAAATGAAAATGCCTTTTATATGTAAAATGGAAAGTATAACAAGACAATTTATATTCAAATTGAGTGTCACATTAAATCAATTTGATTGAACTTACCAATTGATGGCAACACATTGTTCACAAATATAAATATTTCTTTCTCTACTCTCAACTTTATTCTCTTGTGAATCATGTATACAAATTTCCCCACGGTAAGATATGTTAGCACCAAATATCTAAGAATCCAAAATTATATATCACTAAACATTACTTTAAATAAACTAAAAAAGTAGTGCCAGACTACATATTAAATCAATTTGAATGAACTTACCAGTTGTTCACCAATATACATATTGTTTTCTCAGCACTCAACTTTATTCTCTTGCGAATCACGTATACAAATTGCCCCACGATAAGATATGCTAGCACCAAATATCTGAGAATCCAAAATCATGTCATTAAACATTACTTTAAAGAAACTAAAAAATAATGTCAAACCCAACACAAATATTAGGAAATGGTGTTTCATAAAATTTAGGCAACTTTAAAGAATACTTGAGTGTGAAAATGTTTGAGTGAAAAGATCGTTATAATGTTATAATTGCAAATGCATTCACCATACCACTCTGGATGGTTGATGTTTGGAATCTAAGAGGAGAAAATTTAAATTTTAAAATAATAATTTCATTAAATTAACTTTGTAGCTCTTTGCAGAGAGAAGCACTGGATTTCATGCTACGTCCTGTGGATAGCTGACTATTTATTTTATTCCCCCTTGATAGTAGGAAAGCCTTTAAAGAGGAGTTTTTCCATTTAAATCTCTTGATAAACACTAGTGAGAGTGTAAGCAACAAAATTCATGGGATCAAATATATAATTTCAATATATTATTGGATATTTTGGGGTTTTATATGGACCATATAAATAAATAATAATGTGAAAGTGGGGTGAATGCATTATAGCATACAACCAATGGTGCATGCATTATAGTATATATTTTGTATGTTATTCCTTAGTTGAAGATTCCAACTCTTTCTATATAGATCTTGTTGAGGAATTTCCCATGGAAAAGGATTTAGTGGCGATATCAAATATGTTAGGTAAATAATTTTGTGCATTCCACCAATATGTACAATATGTCTAAAGAGTGGGAAGAGCATACCTTAGAGCTAAGCACTCTTCTCAAATATGTCGGTAATAAATCTTGTGCACTTCACCAATATTCCAAAATAGTGGTAAGAGCATACCTTAAAGCCATACACTCCTCTTTCACCTACCTTAATGCACACTTTGGGGATTCCTTCATTGCCCGTTGATTCAAAAGTTGAGATTGGTTCTTCTCTTGCAAAATGTTGTGTGTAACTTGTTGTTACTTACTCTTAACTCATCACTATAGTTGACATGGCCCATTGGTTTGAATGAGTGCATTAGGGTGAACATAATCTTGAGTTTTTAACAAAATGGTTGTAGTCTAGCATTAACATATCAATATTTAAGAATGGGGAATGTCTCAACTAAGGCTCAACTAAGGCACATTACCAAGACTTAAGATTATGGGTGAATGATAAAATATGATAGGTAAAAACCATAACTAGAATCATATTCGATTGATAAAACATCCAAAATGTCTATTAACTGTGAGACCCACTTTTGTCTTGTGAGTTATACTACATCCTAAACACAACCATTCATAACAACATATAAAAAGATGATGAAACATAATAATGTAGAACTATAAAGAACACATCATTTGATCCAAACTGGATCCTGAAATGATCAAAAATCAAAGTTCTCAAATTCTCAAGAAAACGAGATTATCACGAAGTGCTCTTCGCAAGATTTATGGCAGCGCAAACGGATTGAAAAATGAACATCGTATGAGAAATTTATGGTAGTTGGAAAATTTGGTCTTCTCGAGCAAAAGTCAAAGGGTCAAAGGGACACATGGCATACTCAACATGTGACACTTGGCAGCTTCTGTGCTCGACAAGTGGCAACTCCTGCAACTGACACATGGCATTTCAAATCTCGACATTCGACAGTTTTTGATGTTGACAAGTGGCAAGGGGTGATTGGTCCACATGGTATGGTTTTGGCCAACCATGGGCTGACGGGTGGCCCAACCACAAGGTGCCATGTGTCACCTTGATGGGCCCTAAAAGGGCCGAATGGAAAATTTAATCCGACTCCATGGGATTCGAACCTATGACCTATCAACATAACAAAGTCCTAGCACTAATGCACTAGCCACAAAGACAAGAACCAAACTTTAGAAATACATCCACTTTTTAAAAATCTAACTTAAGCACCTTTTCATGGTTAAGGGAGGCGCTAGGCCATATGACAGGGTCTGTGAGCAGGGGTGCGCCTGGGCATAGGGCCCTAAAGTGCCTAGATCCAGTCCATGTGACTCCCATATGACCAGAGAAAGGGGCGCACACCCTATTCTTGGGGGCTTAACCAAATTTTTAGCCAAAAGTGGGTTTTGACCTTATTTTAGTGGATTTTTAGCTGATTTTTAGTGATTTTTGAGGATGTTTGGCCCTCTAAAGGGATCTGAGCCCAATCTGAGGCCATAAAGTTGGAGGGAAGTTGGATTTCGACCCTCAACTCATTTTATGTTTAAACACAATCATTTGGAGGCCAAAAGGAGGAGTTTTTATGCATGTTTGAAGATGGGAATGCTTGTAAAGGAGTGATCTTTATGCCATTTCTTGTAATGTAAGAGGCCTTTTGAGCCTAATTGTGAGAGTATTATTGGGATTATTTTTTAATAAGTTC
>SNQJ01S0140119.1:11755-36862 GCA_010110895.2 Picea sitchensis | reverse complement strand
TGGTTAGGGTGCGAACATGCTCTTAAAGGTGAAAAAGATAAATATCTCGAACCTTCTAGAAGGGAATCTTCTAGAAGGGTGAATTGGCTTTCAAGTGGTTATTCAAGTACTGGCATTCCAGATATCTTGGGATCATTCCCTATCCAAGTAACTAAACCATATCTTCCTATATATTGAGGAGATTGCTCATGGAAAGGGTTAAGTTGAGCAAGCAGCAAGCTAGCAAGAGATTGATTAGAGAATCAATGCAAGATTGTATGGAGGACTGATGCTACAACAACAAGAGACAACAACAAGGTCATCAAAGTAGTTGATTTTCTTCATGCATGAGAAAGTGTGTGTGTCAGAGCTAGAAGCCATCGAAAGGAGACCTATGACATCAAGGCTTAGGTTGTAAGTTTCACTTTCAATTAATTTAATACAACAATATGTCCCTTTCCCATAAACATGATATCACTTTATTACATAATTCCTTGATCATATGTATAGACTAGTCATTGAATAAGTTAACTTGCCTTTACTTCGATTGGTTCATTTTGTTGTGATCTGGACGGGACGAGAGCATTGGAGCAAAGATTGGAACAACAGAGATCTAAGGAAAGCGTTCATAAGGTATGTCCGTAACCTTTATCTCTTAGTTCATTCAATAGACTAGATCTAGGGAAAGTGTAGTATTCTATCCTGTTTTGTTCTAGATACTAGGTGGATCTAGGGAGATCGGTTAGTGTCCACACCTACGGATTTATCCCATAACAATGGGGTATGTGGGGGGACTGTAATGAGCGAAAAATTGATATCATGATAGTGAGTAAGAACACGAGTACTACTCAACAATTCATCAAATAATTGACTATGTAATCAATAAAAAAATATATCATCTTCCACCTATTTCTGTGTCATGTTTTACCACTGTTGTTACGTCTATTTCATCACTTGGGTGGGAAAAACAAGGGCACTTACAAGTCTAGTTGGGCCTTCTAGACAAGATAGAGGTTAGTGTATGAATTAAATGATTCAAGCACATAAAATAAACAAACAAATAAACTAAAAAAAAAATAATAACTAAGGAAATAAAACTAAAATGCATAGGAAACTTTGAACCAAAACCAATCAACCAAATGATTGATATTATGCCACCAATGGATAAATATATTTGTTGGAAAAACACCGTAGATAAACGAGGACTTATGGATCCCCTATTCCTCCTTGGGAGGGCTCTTGAGTCCCCTATTTGAGAGTTCTTATTACAATGATAAACTAGAAAGAAAATGGTGAAGAAATCCAAACCTATTATCTCAAGAGGTCGGGATAATATCTTATTGGAATGTTGCTAGAATGCTCCAAGAAGAAAAGAGGTTTCTTGAAGGAGGATTGAGGTAGCATAACAATACTATGAGATTCTTAAATTATTAGTGAACCCATGGCCTCCATTTATAGTATGTATTTGAGGAAATATACAACCAGTTCTTAGTGTGGACAAGGGGACCTTTAGGGCACCCTTAGGCCTTTGACTAGCCCCCCATTAAGATTCATCTCGGATTTGAGGGTCAAATCAAGTTGGGAGCTGGTGCAGAAGTGGGTGAGGGGCTGACAAGAAACATAAATGTGTCGTTCAAAAGAGTGCATGGATTTTCTCATAAACAGTCATGCATATGGTGCAGTGTGTCTTGTACAGGCCTCTTTGGCCCGCACACTGTGCGCACACTTCCTTTAGTGTTTCAACGCATGCCAATTTTTTTACCAGTTTCATAGTTTTTGTTGCTTGGAAATATATTTTTGGTACTGTAGGTGAACTAATAGGTGTATGGAGATGTTGTATTTCTGTAACCATTTGCATGTAATGTTGTGGATGAAATTCCAGTGATAACAACTACCATACAATTTTTTTAATTATTTTAGAGAACAGGGCATGTAAAAATGAAAATGGGATCGTGAGGGGGGTATAATGAGTGAAAAAGCGAGAGTATGAGAGGGAATAATATGGATATTGTTCATAGAAAATAAATTAAATCAAACAACAACCATAAATATGTCAAGATCATAATCCAATAACCATCCATTCTAAAACCAAAATCATTGAACTATTCCTTATTTGCAGACATAATGCTTGTTGTCTTCAATAAAAAAAAACAATTCAATTGCCCAAAATTCTCCAGTTATATCTATCTTTGCATCTTATACCATATCTATGCAACATCACATTAACATCGTTTCCAACATCATAACCATTCTAATTGGTGTCTTGAATTCTCCAATGCTAAACTTTTTCTTTTAAAACAAAAATTAATATGCATAGTAATTCCAATTATCTATATCCAATATTCATCCTTTGCAATCAAATAATAACAGACCCAGTATTAACCACAAACAATCGACTTTCCAACACTAATTGACACAATCCACTTTCATCAAAACAATAATCCGGCCCGATTTAATCACACACAGGTCTTCAACAATATAATCAACACAAATCTTAATTCGAAAGCAACATTTCATCAAAGAACATGTAACCTTAACCATGAGATTCGTGTACATTAAACATGTACACACTTCCTTTAAAGGAATTACCCAACAAAATACATATCCATATAATGCACGAGGAGAAGAGAACCATATCACACATAGGTGTCTCCTTTAATCTTGATAGGACCAAGATCATGTTTGATGGACCAATCACACATAGGTTCCTTTTAAACATAAATGGGAACATGATCATGCTAGGTTTTAACACAACAATGGATGGAATAACCAAAAATCAACCAAATGGAAAGTTCCTAGGGCCATAGATAACCCGTACCCTTTTATTTTTCAAACAAATTGATCACAGAGAGGAAATTCATAGATTCGATCAAGAGATTGTCTTTGAAGTCAGAGAGCCCATGCTCTTTTAAAAATCATCACAGTCATTTAACTTGTAACCCAAAATCTTGACAGAGCCAAAAAGTGCCTGAGGAGAAACATAAACAAGTTGGGCTCAATAGAACCAAGTCGTGTTCTGTAAAAACTTTATTGAAAAGAGGTAATGAGAGTTGGATAAGACAAGGAAGAATCATTGAATACAAAGAGAGATCGTGCCCTTTCCAAACACCACAAATGTTATAACCTTCAAAAACAAATTGACAGTGAGGGTTACCAACATATCAGTCATTCACTGCAACATATATGAGAGGAGAGAACGCTTAAAAATAGTGTGGAAACATTCTTGATCACAAAACCATGGCGTGCCCAAACACAAACCATGGCCAATTAAACACAATACAAACTTCCATTTAAAGAACTAGGTGATTCCCAAGACTCAACTATGTTATTCGTTCAACAACAATGATGAGAAGTAAATGTTATAACAAACAATAGCTCGGGGCTTGGACAAACAAAGAAAGAACAATGCCACTGTCGAGAGTTGCATTGCAACCTGGAGGAATGAATCATAACAATGAATGAGATGAAAAGGGTTGAAAACAACTAATACCCAGACTAGTGGTAAATACCCATGCAAATAAAAACTCTGAACTTGTTGCACCATTATCATATTTTCCATAGAGAAACAGAGTAAAACCCCAAGATGACTGGCATGTTTTACACCCATAAAACCAATGCATAGGCTATCCATGCAATAAAATCCATTTTTTAGTTTTTAAATGCCAACAGGCTAGAGTATTCTAAGAGAAAACCGTAACAAAACATTGATACATAGTCAAAACTTAAGAAAAACATAGACCTCATGCAATCCTAAGCCAACAAATTGATTCATAATATAGAGGGACCATCATGGATCAAAAGCAAAGGAGCCATACCTGTAAAAATCACTTTGAGGGAAGAGTTGGACTGTGTTTTTCCTTTCAAAACCTAAAATGACGGATCTTCCACAACCACCAGAGAAAAATGAAACTATGGCTAGGGTTACGGGCTCAAGGGTGGTTTGGAGTGATGTGCAGTAAATGCACGCCGCTTCCTCACCAGATCCTATTCAATTTCAATGTACAAGCAATCCGATTACCATAACATCAACCATTAATTTAACAACAATCCATTGCATAGTACGCCACCTGAATCATATCAAAACTTTAACAAATACCATATGTTAAACATTATCATATATGATTTACATAAAATATTTTAACCAAAGCGCATAGTATAGCAGCTAGGTCCATCACCTTTCATTTTTCATCCATATATATACCTTAAGGTTTATATATAATATCTTTTGCAATAACCTTAAGACTTATCCATAGTTTTTTCCTCTTTTTGTTTTAAGCTCCCATGTCATCCTTTATCATAACAACATTTATATAAAATAAACAACCAATGTTTAATGCATAACATAACACCTATAAAACAAAATAATCCTTATATCCATAGCACTACCATGTACTGTGAGTGACCATCAACAACAATTAGCAATAATATATCAACCAACCATGTTGTCATAATGAATGAAACCAAGACTTGCATCATCAACTGTAAAAGACCATCTAGGCATAATCATAACAACAACAAAAATATAAGCGTAACACATCCATCATAGCACCTCTAGTCTACAAGGGGGTCCCACCTACTAGATAATTATTATTATCATAAATAAATAATAGATCTTAGAAATCATTTGTGGGAAGTATTCATCATTGCGATTTTAAGCGTCAACAAACTGACGACTCCATAGGGAAATATGTTTCCAACATATTAAGAACTCAAATTTCCTGTGTCAAACAATTGTATTAGGTTGATGGACAGTTGGTATGGATTGTTGGTTTTCATTGATGTCAACCATTGGAGATTGATATTGTAGATTGATGTCAATCCTTGGAGAAAGTTCGATAGCGAATTTCGGTAGCACAAGGTTTGGGTAATGGATCCAAGTTTGTTTGATGTATAATGGTATGATTTTTAATATATTTGAAGGTAATACTATTCTATATGGATATTACATTTCATTCCATTTCTGGTGGTATGTGGAGCATCACATAACTCCTCACGGTTAGAGAGTGATGGCCATGTGAATTTGGAGAACCCAGGATTGGGTAATGGAACCAAGTTTGTTTGATGGATAATGGTAGGATTTTTGATATATTTTCAGGGAATACTATTATATATGTATAGTACATGTCATTCCATTTCCATTGGTATGTGGAACGCCACATAACTCCTCACGGTTAGATATTTATGGCTATGTGAAGTTGGAGAACCCTCATGAGTCATCTAGAAGCCCCAAAAAGTCAAAGTAGTCAAAGTATTTGAAAAGAAGAAATTAGTTAGATAATAATGTGAAGTGATGAGTGTACTATAAATCAAAGTGGATACAAAAGAAATTATTTAAATAAAAAAATAATGGAGAAATTACTAAGTGGACAAGTGGTTAGAAGTGAAATTATTCAGTAAGACCAAATGTATTGGTTAGAGTACAGTCTGTATTATTCAGTGTATAGTTTTTAGATCCATACAACAAATATTTTGTGCGGGGCATGCTCTACAAGTTTTGTTTCTAGAATAAGTCAGGATTCAATAAGGTATGCCATTTTTTCTATAACTCCTTTTCTGAGAGGTTCCAAGTTGTGAAATCTGGAGGAATTGCATAAATGACACTGAAGCACATTGTGTACCATTTTTGGAGCTTTATTTATTACATCTACATATTTATGATTATTTCAAGTTAGGGTTGTTGAATAATCCAAAACTAGTCATGTGAGACTAAAGTAAAATTTGATGAAAATGAGTCTCTTGTTAAGGAAGGTTTGCAGGTATACGATTATATATGCCAAGTCTATTACATAGTTACAAATAAACTATACACATACATGAGGTGTATAGTTGATTGTGTTGGTACATATTGATGAGTCATAGTTGATGAGTAGTTGATACATGATTGGTACATACTTGATACATGGTTTGAGGCACTTGTTAGTAGTATTGTTGACACATGGTTTTAACTTTATGGATGATGTAGCATACTTATATTGGTATATTGTTAGAAGCACATATTGATCTTGGTGATGATTATGTTAGGAAGCACACATTGATCTTGGTGATGATTATGAGTTGTTGTGTTATGCTTGGTTGATGCACACATCTTTGAGAGTTGTCTCTGGTAATTAATCTGATGAGTAGATATGATTTGCTAATAACATTGGTTAGACAAGTTGTTATGATAGGTTGTTTGTATAGGTTGTTGAGATAGGTTATTCATACAAGGTTGGTGCATGGTTGATGCAAATTTTTATGGTATAGGTTGATTACAGGTTGTTTCGTATAGGTTGGTGCAAGGTTGATGCACTTGTTTATGGTACAGGTTGATTACATGTTGACTTACAGGTTGATGCATGGTTTAGGTTATTGGTACAGGTTGTTTGGTGTAGGTTGATTGGTACAGGTTTACAATAGTATATCTCACAACGATAATGTGACAGTGGTTCCATCATTCTACTTATTTCAGGGTGGTTGGATGGGGAAAGGACAGGTGTTGTAGCCACCTTCTAGTTGTAGCTAGAGAACATAGGGATTTGTAGCCTTCTACTGGTTGTAGCCACAGAATTGGGGATTTGAAGCTTCCCTCAAGTTGTAGCCTGAGAAACTAGGGGCTTGGAGCCTCCTTCCAGTTGCAGCTAGAAAACAAAGGAAGTTGTTGCTTCCAATGAATGTAATTCTTAAAGACATATAAGAAAAACAATTATGTTGTTTTCTCTCACTTTGGGTTTCCACGTAAAACACTGGTGTACTGTGTATGTGTGTGATTTCTCATTTGTTTATTGTTTATTTACTCTGCAACTATTGGATGATAATTCTACATTGATATAAAACTTGCATTTTATGGTGAAAAAGGATTAAATTTCTCTATTATTGATTCACCTCCCTCTCAGTAATCCAACAATTGGTATCTGATCCGGTTCCTTCAGGAAATAGTTTAACCACTGGAAGGAGATCATGGATTATTCTGAGAATGGAGTACCAATTTTTAATGGTCGGAATGGTTTTAAGTATGAGATGTGGAGTAGAAGGAAGAAAATATTTTTATAGGCACAAGGACATTATATTTGGCTATCAGTTGTTACAGGATATGATAGTTCAAAAAGGGCAGAGACTGTAGCCAAGAAGGAATTGAAGAAGAATAAAAAATAGCAATGGATTTCATCTGGGAAGGATTACCTAATTTAGTAAGAGGAAAGGTTAGTACATGTTCATTAGCCAAATAAATTTGGGATAAGTTACATCACATATATTCTTCGCCCATCGCAAATTTAGAAAATGCCAAAGAAGATGCAGATATAGATCAAGAAGAATTATGTTCACCATGTCAAATAGATTCAGAATATGAAGAGTACATAATTACTAGAGGTATGTTGTTTTTCTTTAAGTGTGAAAAACGTGGACATCTTGAAATAGAATGTCATGAAGGAAATGAGACAGAAAAAATAATTGAAAGGGAAGACAATTATGAAGAAGAATTAATTAGTTCTTTAGATTAACTAAGAGAAGAAAACAAGTCACTCAAGAAAGAATTTATGAAACAAAAGGAATTTGTTCACATTTTTGAAGAATCCCAATAGGTCATTGAGAACATAAGAAATCATCTAAAAGAATCCATAAAGATTGAAGAAAATATTTAATATCAGAAAAAGTATTTGGAATCCAACATAGAAGCACAAAAGGAAGAAGAAGAAATGAGAAAGAAGATATTGACAGATCATCTTAAGTAAATAACTAACAATCTAAAACAACTTGAGGCATAGTTTGGTCAAGAAGACAAAGGACTTGAAGAAGAAATAATTGCATTAAAAATTCATCTTGAAGAAGAAAAAAGGATAGAAGAAGTCATGAAGTCTCAGATAATGAAGAAATAAGAAGAGGTTGAGAATATTGAAGAAGAATTTGTCACATTGAGAAGTAAAATCGTCAATCTCAACAAGAATGTTGAAGAGATAGAAACATCCACATCAATTATAGAGACTGAAGAGAAGCACTCTAGGTTGCTAGAAAACAAGAATGAAGAAAATAGAAAGAGTTATGGATAAGTACTCAAAGGAAGGAATCATTGTCAACCAGAATCTAAGAAAACTATTGAAGATACATCTTCAAGAAGAAGATCCATATTCAAGCCACAAAGAAGATTCAATCATGATCATGATCAGTCAAGGAAAAATTCAGAAGGACTAAGCCACAAAGAATATCCTTCACTCGCAGGTATGGAAATCTATTTTATGGTCATTTTTTTATTGTACTAACTTTGGACATTGTTGGATCATGTTTTCATTGATGCCAATGGTTTGACTGATTGATGTCAAGTGATCGATTTATGCAAAATCATTGATTGATTGATGATTGATGTCAAATGTAATATGTATTGTTCCATATGAGAATGGATAGATGTCAAGTATATGATGCATATGATGACATTCATAGATGAAGATGGATCAATGAGTTGTCATTGATACATGATGCAAATATGAATATGGATCGATGTGATTTCCTTGATATATGATGCATAGTTATATTGATCATTATAGTCTTATCATGGTTGATAAAGTGCACAAATGGATGAACTCCAAATTGGTCCTCTTATGGTGAAATACCTCATGAGAAGAAACTTTATAGATGAGTTATCCTAGAAGAATGGTTGGATAACCCATCGTTGATTGTGGAATAATGAGATGAATATCAATGAAGTTGTTGGTGAAACTATCATATATGGATAGTTCTTGTTATGCCATTTCCGGTGGTATGTGGAATGTCACATAACTCCTCATGGTTTGAGAGTTATGGCCTTACGAAGTTGGAGGACCCTCATATGTTGTATTGAAGCCCCAAAAGGTCAAAGAAGTCAAAGATCTTGCAAAGAAGAAATTATTATTTAAATGATAAAGTAAAGTGACAAAGTCAAGAAGGATTAATTAAATAATAAAGTGAAGAGACAAAGAAGATAATTTAAATGATAAAGTGAGGTGACAAAGTCAAGGAGGAATATTTAAATGATAAAGTAATGGATAACTTTCTATTTATGGAAAGTGGTTAACCCTAAAATGAGGAAAACAGGTTAAGTGACCTAGAAGATGAAGAGTATAAATAAGAGGCAAGCATCTCTTGTGAAATGTACATTTTTGGGAGGATCTTTGTGTAGATATTGTGTGTATCTCTTGACCATGAATTGAAGATATAGTCTGAGAGAGAGAGTGTGAGGATGATCTCATGGATGAATCAAAGTTTCTAAAATTTCTTCGATCATGACGGAAAAATTCTCGGAGGTTCAGAAACCCTAGTTTCTAAGGTGTATGCGGGCTACAATGAGCCAGGGCGCGTACATATGTGGGTTGTATGAAGACAGGGCATGTACAGTGGATGAATTCATGGAGATTGATGGTTGAGTTGAGGATAGGCTCTTGAACACTAAAACAAGTTCCAAATCTTCACTCTATGGGCTTAGAGCTGCCATAGAAATTCTGGTATGGTTAAATATTATTGTCTTGATGGATACAATTACTTTAAATTGTGTCGTGAATTCTCAAGGCATTCTTGTTATGGTTGTTATGATGTGATTTTTGTTGGTTAATGGAGTAAGGAGAACTCTTATGATTTAATGATGATATGATTGCTATAGTATACTGGTTGCTTACACATGATTGAGTAACATTCATATTGTATGGTTGAGAAGCATGAATAAGTTATTGGAGAGCATGGATGTGTTGTGACTCGTTGTGGGTCAATTTGGATAGTAAAATATATAAGAGAATATGATTGCAGGTTGCATAGGATATGAGTTGATTTTGAAGAGAAAACCCTAAGTAACTCAGAAGGCATATGCAGGTTGTAATACAGACTGACCACGTACACACAGAGGCTGTAGTGAGCCAGGGCACGTACACACGTGGGATGGACTAATGACAAGTCGCGTACCTATGACAGATTAATATATGTGGAGGATTGTTGCCTCATTTTAGTTGGTGATGAGGATGTAAGATGGGTCTTTAATATAGAGCTGGTGCTCTTATAGAGTTGTACTCTATTCAGTTGTTCTAGATAAAACCCACGGATTAAAGTCCGTAATAAAGATAAAATTGTACATACATCTTGTGTTCTTTTTGTTCCCTGTGGTGATGATTTTTTTATGATATATGGCTGATATATGTTACTGCTATATGTTCACATCTAACTGGTTATAAATGACAACAATATGTAATGAGTGAATAGTGATTGCTAACTAATGAGTTTTGTGTAATAGGGAATTTTTGGGAAAATATCTCCACACTCATTCACCCTCCCCTCTAAGTGTGGTTGGTGTGTCCAACAATTGGTATCAGAGTAGGCCTTCACCATAAGCCTTAACAATCTTGGAGGGGATCTATAGACACAAAAATGGATGATGAAGTTCCAATCGTTGATGAGGAAAACTATTCTACTTGGAGAATAGAGATGAGAGTACATTTGAAGGAAATGGGAGTGACTATTTGGAAGGCATCCATTGGTGGATTATTTTCCTTGAAGAACAAGTCAAATTTTGTAGCTCAAAGGGAAGGAAATAAGAATAATGCATTGGCTCTCAAGACCATTCTTAGTGGACTCTCAAGACCTATCAAAGAGAGCATGGGACAATGCACTTCCACCAAGGATCTATAGATAAATCTAGAGGAGACATATCAAAACAAGATATATTATGTTGAAGACCACTCCATCAAGATCATTAAAGGTAAAGAATCTACAAAAACTCTTGAATGCATTATTTCTAAATGTGATCTTGAAAACATTTCAAATGAAGACAAGAATCAAGTGATGATGTTAACACAAATGAAGATCTTGAAAACATTTCAAATGAAATCAAAGAGTCATGTGATGATGTTGGCAGAAAGGAAGATCTTGAAGGTATTTCAAGTGAAGGTAAAGAATCTTTGAAGACTCTTGATTGCAATGATTCAAAATGTGATGATGTTGAAATTTTCTCTACAAGTGAAGAAGAAAATATAGAAATAGTTTGTGTAGAGTTTGATGGTAGTTATCCCATGGAAAGAATAGAAGAAGGACTATTATAACTTCAAAATAAAGTGGAAGAGAGTCTATATGAATATAGTAATGACCATTATTATATATACTATAGCTATCTTTTGGATAACACTAAGAAGTTTCTTAGGAGGAGTCAAAGGCACATCTTGAAGTTAAAGAGAATGCTCAAAGAACAAGAGGAGAGTAATAAGACTCAATTAGAAGAAAAGGAAGAAGAGATCACAAGACTAAAGAATGAAAAATAAGATATGAAGGTAGATGATGAGATTAGCAAAAGTTTTGAAACTATTGTTCATCTCAAGACCCAAATTGAAGAAGCCAAAAGGGTGGAGGAACTATTGAAGAATCAAATTAATGAAAAGGAAGAGTCATGTCATAATTTAGAAGCTGAAGTTGTTGGTCTTAGAAATAAAGTAGAGAAGTCAAACAAATTATTGAATAGCTCACTAATCTTGAATGAAATCTTGGAAAGTCAAAGATCACCAAATTATAAATCAGGTCTTGGATACAAGAAATAAGATACACATGTTGAAGAAAGCACGTCGAAGAAGCATGAGGCAAAGGATGAAGAAAAGGTTGAAATTAAACCATCTACAAAAGACAAGGAAAGTTTCAAAATAACTAAGCAAGAAAGATATCAAGAAGATACCTTTACACCTCAAAGAAAATGGACACCAAAGCAAAGGTATGAAAGTGTTTTTCATGGTCAATGTTATTCATGTAATGAATATGGTCACAAATATTTGGAATGTAGATATTATAAAAAGAGATATAATAGAATATTTCATAACACCATAAGGTGTTGGATATGTGATCAAGTGGGACACATTGATGTTCACTGTCACAACATGAGATGCTACAACTGTAGTGGATTTGGCCACAAGTCTCAGGAGTGATGGAACACAAGAATAAATTCCATGATGAGGACTTCACATAGCATGACTAGAAGAAGGAATGAAGTAAGGAAGGGAGACATATTTGATAATATGGAAGCTCAAAGATCAAGTTCTGAGAAGCAGGTACACCTTCAAAAGTGGGTGAAGAAGACTGAGAAACTAAAGCAGAATGGAAGCCTTAAGGGAGGTTCAAGTGTGTCATATATTGAAGCATACGCGAGTGAAAGTGGTAATAGTCACGTACATAGGTAGGCTGACCTTGAATAGGTCATGTACATACACGATTTGTCTATGTAGCAGGCCATGTATATGTGGTAAAGCCTTGGGAAAAAGGAAACTCAAATGAGTTGCAACTTGATGTGATGATATAACACTATGTTGTAGGGTATGACATTATTTGTTATAGGTTCTGACAATGTTTGCTACAGGTTTTCATGATTCTATATTGGATTATGTAAGGCGATGATAAAAAATAATGAAAGGCCACTTTGGATGAATGGAACTAACCCATGAGTATGGATTGAGGCATTTTTCTGTTGAAGAACAATGTTGGTTATGACAGTGAAGTTATGGCATCTTGGTTATGTGATATATCTTGATGATGCTAGCTATAGATGTCATTAAATCATACTACTAGTACATGTGTTGTTGGATGCTTATTTTTTATAGTGAATGGAGGATTGATGTTGATTTGTTAGTGTACATGGCTGGTACACATTTTGAGTTTCATTGATATATCTTATGATGTATTATTGGAAGCCTACTTGATGCTTACATTTGGCATATGGTTGGACTACATATTGGGACATGTAGTTGGTGAGTTGATGAGGTGATCATGTTGTACATCACTGATGATCTATATTTGATGCATGAATGGTATATTTCTAGTACATTGGTAGAGGCACCTACTAGCAGTTTGATTGGCACATATTTTATGGAGGATTTGACATACATGTACGAGGATTCATCATGTTGTGGTATTGGTGCATGGTTGATGTACTTTATTGGTACAAGTGGTGATACATGTTGATATACATGTTTGGTACACTCATAGAAGGCATATGCTTGATAATAGTACACCATTGGTATTACTTGATTATCACAACAATTGGTATTTGTTTGAGATACATGGTTATGATACTTGGAGTCATACTGGTAGATGCACATAGTTTGGCATATTGGTAGATGCACATGGTTGGCATGCTTGGCATATTGGTAAATGCACATGGTTGGCATATTGGTATATGCACATGTTGGCATATGGTTGATACATTTCATTGATGAGATCTTATGGCACAATGTATGGTATTGATGTACATGGGTTTTGTGCATGGTTATTGACATATCATTTTGGTTGGTATGGCATGAGTTTGATGCATAAACAGGTCCAAGGATCGTCATATGGTAGAATATTGTTCATTTTGCAGAGAAGATATGGGGATACATACCCATGGGGGGATTCATTCTTCTTCCCATGATTCTAGGAGGATATATTTATCAAATGCATACTAGGAAATATCCCTATATTTGGAGAAAGAGAATAGAGGTATAATTCAAGGGGGAGAAATGGTAAAAGAGGGAGCATGAGCGATGTATCTTCAACATTACATCAGAGTGATATCCCTTGTTAAAAAGGGGAGATATAATTGAAAGGAAGATCAAAGGCATTCAGACAGGGGGAACAAACCCAAGGATACTTTAGATAGGGGGAGTAGCCCCAATGGGAGAATGGCCCTTTGCCATTGATGTCAAAGGGGAAGAGATAGTCACATTGATGTGATTGATTATTATTGATGGGGAGAGATATTCACATTGATATGTTTCATGACTATTGATGTAGAGCATGCCTTGTCTACATGTTGACATCAATGATTGGTGTTGACATCAATGACAAAGGGGGATATTGTTGGATCATGTTGTCATTGATGCCAATGGTTTGATTGACTGATTTCATTGATTGATGTCAAGTGATTGATTGATGAAAAATTATTGATTGATTGATGATTGATGTCAAATGTAATATGTATTTTTCCATATGAGAATAGATAGATGTCAAGTATATGTTGCATATGATGTCATGCATAGATGAATATGGATCAATGAGTTTTCATTGATACATGATGAAAAGATGAATATGCATCAATATGATTTCCTTGATATATGATGCATAGTTAGATTGATCATTATAGTATTATCATGATTGATAAAGTGCACAAATGGATGAACTCCAATGTGGTCCCTTTATGGTGAAATCCCTCATGGGAAGAATCTTTACAGATGAGTTATCCTAGAAGAATGGTTGGAGAACCCATGGTTGATTGCGGAATAATGAGATGAAGATCAATGAATTTGCTGGTGAAACTATCCTATATGGATAATGCTTGTCATGCCATTTCTGGTGGTATGTGGAATGTCACATAACTCCTCATGGTTTGAGAGTTATGGCCTTACGACGTTGGAGGACCCTGATATGTTGGCTTGAAGCCCGAAAAGGTCAAAGAAGTCAAAGAGATTGCAAAGAAGAAATTATTATTTAAATGATAAAGTAAAGTGACAAAGTCAAGAAGGATTATTTAAATAATAAAGTGAAGAGACAAAGAAGATTATTTAAATGATAAAGTGATGTGACAAAGTCAAGGAGGAATATTTAAATGATAAAGTAATGGAGAAATTTCTATTTATGGAAAGTGGTTAACCCTAAAATGAGGAAAACAGGTTAAGTGACCTAGAATATGAAGAGTATAAATAAGAGGCAATGGTCTCTTGTGAAATGTAATTTTTTGGGACGATCTTTGTGTAGATCTTATGTGTATCTCTTGAGCATGAATTGAAGATCTAGTCTAAGAGAGAGTGTGTGAGGATGATCTCATGGATGCGTCAAAGTTTCGGCAATGTCTGAGATCATGACGGAAAAAGTCTTGGAGGTTCATTAACCCTAGTTTCTGAGGTGTATGTGGGCTACAGTGAGCTAGGGCATGTACATATGTGGGATATATGAATATAGGGAATATACAGTGGATGGATTCATGGAGATTGATGGTTGAGCTTAGGAAAGGCTCTTGAAGACTGAAGAAGGTTCCAGATATGCACTCTATGGGCTCAGATCTTCCATATAAATTATGCTATGGTTATATTATTGTCTTGATGGATACCATTTCTTATTGTGTGGTGAATGCTTAAGGAATTCTTGGTATGGATGTTATGTTGTGATTTGTGGTTGTTGATGGAGTAAGAAACACTCTTATGATTCAATGATGATATGATTTCTATAGTATACTGGTTTCTTATACATGATTGAGTAGCATTCATATTGTATGGTTGAGAAGCATGGATAAGTTATTGGAGAGCATGGATGTGTTGTGAGTGGCTATGGGTTAGTTTGGATAGTAAAATACAAAAGAGAATATGATTACAGGTTGCATAAGATCTGAGTTGATTTTGAAGAGAAAAACCTAAGTAACTAATAAGGCATACACAGGTTGTAATACATACTGACCGCATACACATGCGGGCTATAGTGAGAGATGGAACGTACACACGCAGGTTGCACTACTGACAGGTCACGTAGGTGTGACAGATTTATATATGTGGAGGATTTTTGCCTCATCTCAGTTGGTGCTGAGGATGTAAGTTGAGTCTTGCATATATAGTTGGTGCTCTTGTAGAGTTGTGCTCTATTCATTTGTTTCTAATAAACCCCAAGGATTGAAGTCTGTAATAAAAATAAAATTGTACATACATCTTGTGTTCTTTGTGTTCCCTGTGGTGATGATTTGTTGATGATATATTGATGATATATCTTGTTGATATATGTTCACATCTAACTGGTTATAAATGACAACAATAAGTAATGAGTGAATATTGATTTCTAACTAATGAGTTTTGTGTAAGAGGGAATTTTTGGGAAAATAGCTACACACTCATTCACCCCCCCTCTAAGTGTGGTCGGTGTGTCCTGTTAGCACCATGATTTTCATGGATAAGGTTAGAGTTTTGTCAACAATTTTGCACAGTCGTGCATGTTAGCACCCATATTTTTTTTATGACTGGAATCATCTAACATATCTAAGGGTTAGTTTCGAAAGGAATATTATCATTTATTTGTTCCATTTCCATTTGCAACTACGCGCTGCAAAATTTTCTACGTACTGCGCATAACACTTTGTTGCGTAGTGGATTTCTGTCGCACGGTGGATTTCTGTCACACAGTGGATTCTGTCATGCATAGGATGTTTCTTCACAGTGTATTCTATCACACATAGGATGTTGTCGTACAAAGGATGTCATTGCGCAGTGGATTTTCCTATGCATAGGCTACAAGCCGCACTGCGAAAATGTCTAGTTTAGTGGTCAACTTCAAGATCAATTTTTGACCAACCTTTGAAAATACCCGAGAGGTTTTTGTCGAGGACAAACCAAATAATAAAAAAATCTTTCATATTTTCAAAATTTGTCATGTATTGGGAGATTAGAAGGAATATTTGAGGCCTATTTTTTATCTTTCATGATTTGTTGTCCGAGACATGTTTTTGCGACACGTATTCCAGCCAGCTAGAGATGAATTTAAAGAAACCGAGAGAGTTTTTTCTTTATAACGCTCTTAAATAAAAAAAGGTCTCTACATTTATAAAAGTAGGGTTTTATAAGTGAGATATGATGTCATCATCAATGCCTATTTTCCCAATTTGATGTGCATTCCATTGCGTTTTTGTTGTAGGTTACTATTGCGTAGCAAACTTGTTGTGCAGGGATGACAGAGTGTCTAGAAATGCACATGATGACTCATCACAACCATATGGTTGAATTTTGGATCATGATAAATAACTGGAAAGAAAATTTTGGTTACGATTATGATTTGGCAAAGTCAGGTTTTCTATTTTTAGTGAATCCATTGAAGTTATTGTTCTCTTTCAAAGAAAACGAATCCATGATTCTAGGAGGAAGTAGTTCGACCATAGCAACCAAGGGTGACATTAGATTTCTATATATGGGGATCATTTTCATGTAAATGGGGTTGGTTGGCAAATGTGGTAGACAACAATTGGTTGGAAAATGTGGTAGACAAAAACTATTGTATGTAATATGATTGTTTACCATAATTTAATGAAAAGGTCTTGTAGCTTGAAGATAAGATTCTATTTGTAACATTTGGATGTATTGTGCTTATTTCTTTGTGTATGTGATTTCATGTTATATTTATTTCATATCTTTTTTAATCCATTTCAGAACAAATTATCAAACCTGCAGATTCATTGTACGATGCCCCATGTTCGTGCTACTTAGAAAAAACGTTTTCCTCTAAAGCTAACTCTGAATTCATCCACAATTACACTCATGATTTACTTCTTGTAATTTCTCCTGCCACACACTAAAGTTTTACACCGAAGTCTGTTGATCACCTAGCCTTATCCTCTCAAGTTCAGTCACTAATTCATTTGTCCTGTCTCTTCCTCGGACCGACCCCATAGCCCAAGTCTTACTTTCTTGAGCCAATATAACCAGAACCCATTATATCGTAGGTGTGAAGTCTATACACTTCTTTCAAAGTCATATCCTGCGTGGAGACCGCGCCATTTTTGAGAGAGCCCTCTCCAGATCCGAAAGGCTAGTTTCAGGTCTCAAAGTTGGTTAAAAAAGTTACCTTTGTTATTTGTTTATCATTCAAATAGATTTATGGAGTGATAACATTCTGGCATCGTTGTCGGGGATGAAATTGAATGAAACTTTCCCTGGGAAGAATGACATTGTTTCAGTTCTAAGGTCTGATATCAACAGACACTTAGGCACATATTGGTTGTATTTCTTCTCCCACGACTCCACACATCAGAAAATTAGTTGAAGGTGATTCCATTGGCAGAAGAATCTAGAGATAAAGTTTTCATGGTGACTCTAATCAAGCTTCAAATGCAATTCAAAGACTCCACTGGAGAATGAGACCTATTGATAAAGATGTGGAAGAGAAGTATGGAAAAATAAGGTACTCAAACTTAAGTTTAGCTCAAGAAGTACTTTTTTGTTTGATCAATATATTCTTGTCCTTTCCTGAGTATTTCAAAAAAATATTTCTTCACTTAAATTAAGCCCAGAGATCTACCCTTGTATATCCTTCATTGCAAACTGTAGGTATACCACCTTCTTCTTGTATAATCGATATTCACCAAGCTCCTTCCTCTGATCCATATGATGTTCATGATCATTCTTGTGATCTTAATGAAACCAAAGATGATATTGTACCTTCTCTTCTTAATCCTACAACCTCTAAGATTCAAGAAAGATACAGTCCTATTAAATTTCCTTCCATCCTTCATGACTTTCCTCCGAAACATTATAAGTATATTTCTAGGTTCGATGGAGATATTGATGGACAATCAACTGAAAAATGTATTCATGTATTTGATCATTTCATAGACCTTTTGGATATCGAACATGATGATGTGTCTGTGAGGGAACTTTCTCAGTCCTTACAAGGATATGCCAAAGCATGGTTCAAACATTTGTAGCCTCAGTCGATTATCTCATGGGATGAACTGAAGGAATATTTTTCATACATTTTTGGGTGAGAACAAGTCTTGGGATCTACTCCTTTCACATTTTTATGCCATGAAAAGAATGAAAGATGAAACCATCTCAAATTTCAGCATGAGGTTTGCTAGTATTTATTATAAACTCCCTAAAGAAGTCCAACCTCCTGAAGTTGTTGCTATGTTCCATTTTGTAACAACCTTTCAATCATAATTATATTTTCTTTTGATGGAGAGAAAATCTATGTATTTGCAGCAGATGTTCAACAATTCTCAGGAAGTTGAAAAAATACTCAAGCATGTAAACATATTTGAAATGAGGAGTTGGATGCTAAAGAACATGACAATGAATATGAACAAAGAACAATTGATTTGAATCTTGAGAAGAGGGTTAATAATTTCATATATCATCTTGAAGCTTTAAATGATGATGATGTTGTAAAGGATTATATTCCACTTATTGAAAAAGAAGGTTCTAATTTAGCTTCTAATCCATCCCATGATAAGCATGGGGCTGCTTGTTTTATGTATTCATTTGTAGACAGTCAAGAAAATGAATTTGCAAATCAACTTGTTGAAGAACAGGTTGATGTCCCAAGCTTTTTCTTGTTAGATGACATTGCAGATGTTGTTGATTTGTCTTTATATGATGAATATGATGATGATTATGATGTTGACTTCATAGAGCAACCAACTGCATGTTCTCTATCAAAAAATGTTCATTTTCAGTAGTGTAATGATAGCAATCATCCTACATATCACAGTTACAAAGAAGAATATGAAGAAATTATTGAATCAGCTGAAGGAAATTCTTTACCTTTATGCTTTTCTTCATTTAAATTGATGAAAGAAAATTTAAATGTCATCATTGAGGTAGAGGAATCTGTGCTGATGCAAAATCACACTGATTCATGGGAAACAATTGACAAGAAATTGCATCAATCTTCTCATGCGTTTAATGACCCCATTGCTTTTTATATAGAAGGTTTTATCAGTTCAAAATTACAGCCATTGGTCAAAGATGAATCTGAAAACTAGTGTGTTCAGAAATCCAAAGAAATTGAAAAATGTGCATATGACAATAGTGAAGACAATGAAGAAGGTTTTGAATCAAGTGAAAGAACCTTGCCATTGTGTTTTTATTCTTTTGAATTGTTGAAGAAAAATGTTTATAATATTTCAAATAAGAAATCCTCCAGGCATGATGTTGAATATGAAGAAAGCAGTGGACTTGCAAATGAAAACTGTCTTCCATTATGTTTTTATTCCTTTGAATTGTTGAAAGTAAATCATGAGATAACAAAGGAAGCAGTGAAGTCTGATTGCATTCACAGTGACATTGTTTTACATGAGAAAATTGTTATGAGTGAAGAGGACAAACAACCTTCTCATACTTTTAATGACCATGTTGTTGATTACATGGAAAGTTGTTTCAGTTCATATTTGCAGCCTGTGATCAACTACCAGCATGGAAATAAATATGATGGTAAATCAACATCAGTGTTAGATATGGATTGCTTGCCACTAGGGGTTTCATTTCATCTAGCACTATCTTTTGATTCAGAGGATTGTTGTTTCCAACAATCTCAACATATTTTTCATCCTTTTTGTGGTAATCAACAGGTTGAATTACATGAAAACAAGGATGAGTGGAAGGGGTGAAACATGATTGTTGTTTTATGTATGTTCTGGAGGATACATTTGAAGTTTTATTGGAGTCGGAAAAAAATCCAAATGTTTTTAATTTTTTGAGATTTGGATTTATGGATAAATTTTTGAATGACTTATCAGTAAACAGACTTTTGAGAAAGCATGTGCAAAGAAAGAAAAAAGTGGATAAAGTTCTTGCATGGTTTCATTGGAATTTTGATTTCACTTGATCGACATCTTTTTCAGTAGTTAGGGTAGGTAAGAGTTCAAATAAGCTCATTGCTACGAGCATTTCTTTTAGCAATCTATAGTTTTCATTTTTAGCTTAGTTTCAGATTTTAATTTGGAGCATATACAGTTTTGGGTTTTCAACGGATGTAGGTTACAAGTCACAATTGGAAAGTTGAGTTTTGGAGAATCCCAATAGATTGGCACCTGGTCTATTTTTATTTTCTACCTCACAGGGAGGATAGCATCCCCGTTGGAGCCATATATTAGCAACATGATTTTCACGGCTAAGGTTAGAGGTTTGTCAACAATTTTTCACAGTCATGCATGTTAGCACCCATATTTGTTTTATGATTGACATCATCTAACATCTCCAAGGGTTAGTTTCAAAAGGAAGATTATCATTTATTAGTTAAATTTCCATTTTCAACTGTGCGCTGCAAAATTTTCTACATACTACGTTGAGCACTTCGGCACACAGTGGATTTCTATCACATAGTGGATTTCTGTCGTGCAGTGGATTTCTATCGCGTAGTGGATTTTGTCATGCATAGGATGTTTTCATGTAGTGTATTTTATCATGAATAGTATGTTTTCATGCAGAGGATGTCATCACGCAGTGGATTTTCCTGTGCACAGGCTACAAGTTGCACTACAAAAAACACTGGTTTAGTGGTCAAATTCAAGATCCATTTCTAACCAACTGGAAGGAATTTTTAAAATCCCCGAAAGGAGTTTGTCAAGGACAGACCAAATAATAAAATACTCTCTCATATTTGCAAAATGTGTCACGTATAGGGACATTATACAGAATATTTGAGCCCTATTTTTCATCTTTCATGATTTCCTATTCGAGACATGTTTTTGCGACATGTATTTCGGCCATTTGGAGATGAATTTAAAGAAACCGAGATAGTTTTTTCTTTATAACGCTCGTAAATACAAAAACCTCTCTCTGTTTCTAAAAATAGTTTTTTATGAGTGAGATACTATGTCATATTCAACACCTATTTTCCCAGTTTGTTGCACATTCCATTGTCTTTTTGTTGTAGGTTACTGTTGTGTAGCAGTCTTGTTGTGCATTGATGATAGAGTGTCCATAAATGCACATGATGACTCATCAAAACCATATGGTCGAATTTTGGATCATGATAAATGAATGGAAAGAATATTTCGGTTACGATTATGATTTGGCAAAGTCAGGTTTTCTATTTTTAGTGAATCTATTGAAGTTATTATTCTCTTTCAAAGAAAACAGATCCATGATTCTAGGAGGAAGTAGTTCGACCATAGAATCCAAGGGTGACATTATATTTCTATATATGGGGATCATTTTCATGTAAATGGGGTTGGCTGGAAAATGTGGTAGACAACAACTATTGTATGTAATCTAAGTTTTTACCAGAATTTAATGCAAACGTACTGTAGCTTGATGATAATATTATAGTTGTAACAGTTGGATGTATTGTGCTTATTTCTTTTTGTAAGTTATTTCCTGTTATATTTATTTCATATCTCTTTCTGTCTATTTCAGAACGAATTATCAAACCTGTGGATTCATTGCACAATTCCCCTTGTTCATGCCACTTAGACAAAATGTTTTCCTCTAAAGCTAACTCCAAATTTGTCCACAGCGGCGCTCTTGAGTTACTTCCTATAATTTCTCCTGCCACACACTAAAGTTTTACTTTGAAGGTTGTTACTCACCTAGCCTTATCCTATCGAGTTCAGTCACTGAGTCATTTGTCCTGTCTCTTCCTCAGACCGACCCCATAGCCCAAGTACTACATTCCTACGCCAATATAACCAGAACCCATTATATCATAGGTGTTAAGTATAGCCATTGCTTTCAAATTCATATCCTACGTAGAGACTATGCCATTTCCAAGAGAGCCCTCTCTAGATTTGAAAGACTAGTTTCGGGTCTCTAAGTTGGTTGAAAATTTTATCTTCGTCATATGTTTATCATCCGAACAGATTTACGAAGTGATAACATGTCCAACAGACATAATTTTACATATTGCAGGGATTATTAAAGAAATGTTCAAGCAAGAAATGCCTACATGGCCCCACGTAACATTGAGTGTTACAAATGTCATAAATATGGAAACATAGCTAGTGATTCTAGAAGCATGATCGATACTTCCATGAAATATAACAATGATATCAGATGTAAGAAAGTGTGGATAAGAAAACACAAAGAACTGGTGAAAAAAGACCAGGTCCCAGAGATCGCAAGATTGGCAATAAAACGAGATGAAGAAAATTCTATAGAGAAAAAGAAACATGTCAGATACATAAAAGTTTGAAAAATAACTGAAAGAAAAGAAGGACATGTAAATAAGGAACATGTTCAAGAGATTGTACTTTCAGGAATTGTAGTGAAAGATGAATCCATGAATAGAAAGAAAGAAGTAATAGCTCAAAGAGATGATGAATCTACCAATGAAGATGATGAAGAAGACACATCAGAGAAGGAATTCTTTTGAGCCATTCGGCTTAGAGAATCCCAGGTAATATAAATATTAGACAGGGGGATTCTATGCAATAGCTTTGATAGACCAAAGAACCATCCTTCGAGTAGCTTGCATATTTTGAGAATACAGATCTAGAGAAGTCAATTAGTAGAAGTACAGTTTGATAGATTAATCAAGACTTCATGNTGGACAATTGCGCAAGTAGAGTCTTGGACAATATTGACATAGATGGATTTGTAAGAACACTTAGCAGGTTTGGAAAAATATATGACAGTGGACGAGAGCATGGATTCATATATTGGTTTAGATATTGGTTCAAATAGAAAGGAACATTATCATAATGGATTATAATTACACAGGAAATGGCTCGAACAATGCTAATGGAGTCCAAATCGACATATATATTTTGGACACATGCACTGGATACAATAGTTCACATTCAAAATAGAGTAATGCTTAGAAACAAGAATGACAAAACTCCCTATGAACTATGGAAATGAAGCGCAGACAACAACCTCTACATCAAGGTAACTCAAGGTAGTATTTTATTAATTGAAATTTATGTTGATGATATTGCTTTTGGAAATACTAATGATAGGTTAAGCCAAAAATTTTCAAAGGATATGCATAATGAATTTGAAATTTCATTACTTGGAGAACTATCCTTTTTTTCGGGTTTTCGGATATGTCCAAGAAACCAAGGAATTTTTATTTCTCAAACTAAGTATATCAGAGAAATGCTAAAGAGGTTTGGAATGGAAGATTGAAAACTAGTTACCACTCCTATGAAAACCAGTTGCAAGTTGAGCAAAGATGATGATTCAAAGTCTACAGACCAGAGGCAATACATGTCAATGATTGGTATATTACTATATGTGACAACATCTAGACCAGATGTAATGCAAGCAGTTGGAAAGGTGGCACAATTTAAAGAAGCACCAAATGAATCACATGTACTAGCAGTAAAGAGGATTTTTAGATATCTCAAAGGAACAACAGAGTTTGGATTATGGTATCCAAAAGGAAATAATCTATCACTTATTGCCTACACAAATGCAGATTGGGTAGGTTGCATTTGATGACAGACGAAGCACCAGTGGAGTAGTGTTCTACTTGCTTTAGTTTTTAGTATCATGTCTAAGCAAGAAACAATCATTACTATCCTTATCTACAACCGAGGCATAGTATATTGTAGCATCAACATGTTGTACACATGTTATATGGATGAAACAAACTTTGAAAGATATACAGGTTGAGTATGATGATCCCATTCCCATCTATTGTGATAATACAAGTGCCATATGTGTCTTTAAGAACCCGGTGATGCACTCCAAAACGAATCACATTCCAATCAAGTATCACTTTCTATGGAAACAGGTTGCAAATAAAAACATCATAGTTGAATATGTGGGCACAAAAGAACAAGTGGAAGACATATTTACAAAACTGCTTCCACGAGAATCCTTTGAGTATCTTCATGAGTGTCTCGTAGTAATTTCTACTCCAAAATGAATGCTTTTGAATGATTATCTTATATGTCTTAGATTTACATGATTTATCACCATAAAGAGGAAAGTTCAGGTTGGGAGATCAATTTTAGTCAGATTTCGGTCAGGGGGGGTATCCCCAAGGACAGTTCAGTTAGGGGGAGTAGCCCCAAATGGAAAGATACCTTTTCCATTGATGACAAAGGAGGAGAGATTTATCATATGCAGGATAGAAATTCTTGGAGAGAGAGCACATAGGCATGTAGATAGGGGGAGCATCCCCAAAGAGAGTTCATTCAGGGGGGGAATCCCCAAAGTGAGATGCCATTTTCCATTGATGTCAAAGGAGGATAGATAGAAACATTGATGAGGAGTATAAGCATGAATGTTATCATGAATAAGTGTTTCCATAAATTTTGGTGTTTCCATCAATGCCTATTAAGAACCAAACATCAATATAGCATAGAAAAACCTCAAGAAAAGTACTCAACGCCTTGAAAAAGAGATAATTTCAGATAATAAGCCTCTTCGTGGGGGAAACCTCCTTTTACCCCACTTAAATGTTCAAGTACAAGATGATTCAAAATGAAAATGTCTCCTTGGTTTATATGGGAGACTAGGAGGTATAATTACAACTAATGGCCTAAAGACGACATAAATAAAATAACATTACTAATATAAATGACCAAATTAAGGGGTAATGAGCCAATATTAGGGATTGAAATTCCCCTCCCCTTGAGACAAGTGTTTTCCACAACGCTTGAGTAACTCTGGATGCTTCTGTATAAAAGACTCATCTTCCCAAGTGGAATCTTCAGCTGGTAGTTTCCTCCATTTAATGAGATACTCTGAAATGGATCTATTCCTC
>SNQJ01S0140119.1:0-10301 GCA_010110895.2 Picea sitchensis | reverse complement strand
AAATGAAAATGTCTCCTTGGTATATATAGGAGACTAGGAGGTATAATTACAACTAATGGCCTAAAGCTGACATAAATAAAATAACATTACTAATATAATATGCCCCAATTAAGGCGTAATGAGCCAATATTAGGGCTTAACAATGACAAAGGGGGATATTGTCAGAAAGTTGCCTTAGGTTGATGAACGGTTGGTATGGATTGTTGGTTTTCATTGATTTCATCCATTGGAGAGTGATATTGTAGATTGATGTCAACCCTTGGAGAAATTTCGGTAGCACAAAGGTTTGGGTAATGGAACCAAGTTTGTTTGATGTATAACAGTATGAGTTTTAATATATTTGAAGGTAAGACTATTATATATGGATAGTAAATGTCATGCCATTTCCTGTGGTATGTGGAACGTCACATAACTCCTCACAGTTAGAGAGTTATGGCCATGTGAAGTTGGAGAACAGAGGTCTGGGTAATGGACCCAAGTTTGTTTGATGGATAATGGTATGAGTTTTGATATATTTGTAGGAAAGACTATTCTATATGGATAGTACATGTCATTTGATTTCCAGTGGTATGTGGAACTTCACATAACTCCTCACGGTTAGAGATTTATGGCCATGTGAAGTTAGAGAACCCTCATGAGTCATCTAGAAGCCCCTAAAAGTCAAAGTAGTCAAAGAGTTTGCAAAGAAGAAATTATTTAAATAATAAAGTGAAGTGATGAGTTTACTATAAATAAAAGTGGATAAAAAATAAATTATTTAAATAAGAAAGTAAGTGAAGAAATTACTAAGTGAACAAGTGGTTAGAAGTGGGTTAGCCCTAAAATAAGGAAAGTGGGTTAAGATGGTTAAAAGGTAACCCCTTGAGGAAGCTACATGAAAGTATAAATAAGAGGCAATTCTATCTCATTTTAATCACACTTGAGAATATTGAATATCTACAAGTTATTGAGGTAACCAAAGGATATATAATCCAAATTTCAGAGGGAAGGTGAAGTAAAGAAGGCTGAAATTCAAGGGAGGATAAATTATTTTGATGATTCTTTCTAAGGTATGTTATTTACAGGTCATCTCACCATTTTCGCAATACATCTTTTTCTAAAATGATTCAGACTGCGAAATTGGGACGTTGAGGAAACATATCCAAGTAGCTATCATAAAAATTTCATCTTGTGGATTGTTGTATGTTTGGAGTTACACTCCCTGGAAAATAGGGTTTGTGGCTAGTCCTAAAACTAGTCTAAAACAGGTGTTTCAGGTAAAAATGTCATAAATTCTTATTAAGAGATCCAAATTCAGTAATACCAAATGTATTGGTTAGAGTACAGTCTATAGTATTCCGTGTAAATTTTTTAGATCCATACAACAAATATTCTGTGCAGGGCACGTTCTACAAGTTCCCTCTCTATAATAAGCCAAAATTCAATAAGGTATGGCATTTTTGCTATAACTGTTTTTCTGAGAGGTTCCAAGTAGTGAAATATGGAGAAATTGCACAAAATACACTGAAGAACATTATGTACCATTTTGATATCTTTATTCATTAAAGGTACATAGTTATGATTATTTCAAGTTAGGGTTGTTGACTAATCCAAAACTAGTCATATGAGACTAAAGTAAAATTTGTTGAAAATGATAGTCTCTTGTTAAGGAAGGTTTGCAGGCATGTGATCATATACACCATGTCTATTACATAGTTACAAATAATATCTGGATGATGAAATTGATGAGGCATTTTGGTTGAGGTACATTTTGGGTACATGGTTGAGACAAGCAGTTGATGATTTGGCACATACATGAGGTGTATAGTTGATGATGTTGGTACATCATGATGAGTCATAATTGATGAGTAGTTGATACATGATTGGAACATATGTGTTACATGGTTGGAGGCACTTGTTAGTAGTACTGTTGACACATGGTTTATCGATGATGTAACATACTTGTATTGGTATATTATTAGAAGCACATATTGATCTTGGTGATGATTATGAGTTGTTGTGTTATGATTGGTTGATGCACTTTTTTGAGAGTTGTCTTGGTGATTAATATTGATGAGTATATCTGATTTGTGTGATAAGATTAATGAGACAACTTATTGTGATAGGTTGTTTGGATAGGTTATTCGTACAAGGTTGGTGCATGGTTGATGCACTTGGTTATGATACAGGTTTATTACAGGTTGTTTGGTACAGGTTGGTGCATGGTTTATGCTCTTGTTTATGGTACAGGTTGATTACAGGATGAATTACAGGTTGATGCATGGTTGATGCATGGTTTAGGTTATTAGTATAGGTTGTTTGGTGAAGGTTGATTGGTACAAGTTTACAACATTATATCTAACAACTAAAGTGCGACAGTGGTTCCATCATTCTACTTATTCCAAGGCTATTGGACGGGGCAAGGATAGGTGGTTGTAGACACATTCCACTTGTAGTCCGAGAACATAGGGGTTTGTAGCCTCATTTTTGTTGTATCCAAAGAATTGGGGAGTTGGATCTTCCCTCTGGTTGTATCCTGAGAAACTAGGGGGTTGGATCCTCCTTCCAGTTGCAACTAGAAAACAAAGGAAGTTGGTGTTTCCCATGAATGTAATTCTTAAATACATACAAGACAAAGAATTATGTGGTTTTCTCCCTCTTTGGGTTTCCACATAAAACATTGGTGTACTGTGTATGTGTGTGATTTATCATTTGTTCATTGTTTATTTACTCTGCAACTATTGGATGATAATGCTACATTGATATAACACTTGAATTTTATGGTGAAAAAGGATTAAATTTCTCTATTACTGATTCACCCCCCCCTCTCAGTAATCCAACAGTCTAGTCTTGCAGACCATGTGAACATTAGATCAATAAAATAAACATCAGAATGATTATGAAACAAGGGCAAGTGAGTGGTTTAAGGGAAAAAATGATTGGGATTTTGGGAATAACTCGTTGAAAGTGTTAAGTATGAAGGGGTTTATCCTTGTATGCATAATCATTCAATTAATCATGTGAAATCATTCCTAACTTCAAGGAGAAAATTTTTCTGGTATGCACTTTTTGAATCTTGGAATGGATGGAAGAAAAGGAAAGCAGAATAGGGAATAAAACCAACTATCTTATCTAACATCAGTTGAAGAAGATAATGATTTCAATGATTTCTTCAAGGGGAAACATCATGACAACTTTGTAACCTGATTGTTATTGATTAACAATACTTGCAAAATAGCATCATTGTGGAAAAATTGATCCAACATTTTATTTCTGACAAGAAAAGAAATCAATAAAAGAAACAAAATAGAAGGAAACAAATAGCAGAAATGAAACAACATAAATGAAATAACATAAATGAAATAACAACAATGTAAAATCAAAGAAAATAAAACAAATTATAATACATAATACATTCCATACAACATTTAAACTTTAAAGTTGGCTCCACATAGTGTTTTAAGTGGGAACCCTTAGTGCTATAGGAAAACAATCGCTCTTGCAAGTCCTTTAGGATATAGGAATTTGTGCTCAGGACAAAAGAGATCTTAGAAGGACCCATCCATAACTTTTGGAACTTTAAATGCCTTCCTCTATCAGCATGATCTAAATCCCACAAGAATACCTTCTCATTAACCTTAAATTTGACATCTTTGGCACTTTTATTGAAATATCTTTTAACAGTTTCTTGTCTTCACTTTATGTTATACAAGGCAAACGTCCTTTGTTCCTATAAAGCCAAGTGTGCATTCATTCTTTGAGAGATATTGGAAGAATTTAATTCTTCAACCTGTAGCATCATCCTTAGAGAATAAAGTTCTAGATCGGTAGGAATTATAGCTTCTTGACCATAAACAACTTGGAAAGGAGTGAAATCGGTGCTTACCTTGGTGGTAGTGTGATCTTCTCAAAGTGCGTAAGTGGGGAGAGTGTGCCATTGATGAGGCTTATATTCAATGATCCTCTTGATAATTCTAACCAGATTCTTGTTAGTGGACTCAGTTTGCCCATTTCCTTGTGGATAATAAGATGATGAGGTAAAATGTTTAACCCCTACTTTAGCTGGAAACTGAATCATCTTAGCAGAAATAAAATCAAGAACGTTGTCTGTAATAATTTCCAAAGGAAGACAAAATCTGGAAAAAATATTAGTCTCAAAGAAAGAAATCACCTGCGCATCTTGCAAATTCTTAAGTGGGACAACTTCAGTCCATTTTGTGAAATAGTTTGTGGTTGTCAAGATAAAAACTCTCCCTGCTAAATATGGAGGATTAATAGGACCTTTTAGCACATGAATTTGCAGTGGCATTTTTGGTCATTTCGCAACACCAGTGAATTAGGATTTTTCACAGCACCAACTTCATCAACGAAAATTATTGTTAGCACTCAATTTGCAGTGATAAATTTTTGTTTGAAATCTCTCCTGCAGGAACTTCCTGCAACGACAAGTACAAATAAATTAGACCATAGGCTTAAGAAGCATGAGTCCACAAATTCCCAGATCACAAGACATGTGATCGAGAGCCTGCACCAAATGCCAAACACAAAGAATCTATAGTGCCATGGAGCTACAGAACTATAGAGCTAACTCAACAATAGTTATACCAAATCCCCAAAAGCTATTTCGAGAGAGCACTACAAAATTGGACAAAATCATTACAAAATATTGGCACTACAAAAACTGCAGACATGTTTTGGAGGAGGTGCTACGAAATCTGTAGAGTTATTTTCAAAGGTCGCTACAAAATTGGCATACGCTACGAATTGGTCATCATAGTCAAAGGGCAGGTGGCAATCATGGAAGAGAACATAGATATAATTCAAACTCATTTTCAAAATTTCAAGGAAGGAAATTACAGGTGGCAGAGTATTCTCAATGCACGAATTCAACAACCAAGCAATATTCAAATCAATTCCAGATTTCAACTCGACAGTTGTATTTTTTCCATATTTCAATAAAAAAGATCACAATGAGCTCCAGATTTCTTGCAACTTAACCAAAACATAATTCTATTTTTAGATATTAGTTCTCAAGTGTTGGAGTGTGTTCAATTAGTTTTATTAATATATAAACATTTATGTTATTATAAATACAAGGGGGTAGTCTTTAGAGGCTAATTTTTCATGTCAGATACCCGAGAGGTCTGACAGAAAGCTTGGAAAGTTCAAGGAATATTATGAGAGAGTTGTAGGAGAAACTTTTCCTATGATCATTGTAACCCTGAGGGGCATATATTTTTGTAAACATTTCTGTTATTGAATGTTCATGATATCTGTGTTATTAGATTGTATTCCTTGTTTTCTTTTCCATTTTCTCTTCTTACTCGAATGAATTGTATACCTTGAGGATCATGGTTTCCTTTGATTAATGGATTCTTGAGCATCCAAGGATCTGATGTATCTTTCCTATTAGTCACTGTTTACATTCAATTACCTTGAATTCATTTATCCATAGAGGATCATTGCCTTATGGATGTTCTTCTTTTTGTTATCTTTTTTTCTTCCTCTATTCAATAAACCTTTTATTTGATATGCAGATTGATTACATTTAATGAGCAGGGTTTTTTCTTGACTCCATAGCCCAATGGTTCATAATTTATTTACAATAGCTAATTGTCTTTTCCTTTCCTATTTTTCTTCTTCTTTCTCCAGTATAAACCCAATCAAGTCTTTTTATTTCAAGATGTGCTAGGATTTCTCTTAAGAATTCTAAGAACAACTTCTATCGCTAACATATTTTTGGCACCGTTTCCAGGGACATATTTGAGCAGATTGAAAAGCTCCCTGGGAAGAATGACATTGAATAGTTCTATATTTATATGGTGATTGAAGTTGGACACCTTCAAGACTACACATTCACCATGGTGACTCCATTTTTCATAATCTGTTGGTGACTCCACTGGAATGAGACAAGTTAAATGGATATGGATGCTATCTTGGCCAAGAGGTTTACACCTCTCAACTTCTCTAAAGTTCCTAGTTTCCCATACCAAGTACCTCATTTGACATAATGGGGAGATTTTTTTCCTATCTTCAGAGAGAGGAAAGAAGGCAATCATGTCGAACAACTCATCAAGTTTCATGAGTGCATGAATCTACTGTATCTACAACATGAGGTTGTTCATATCAATATTTTCATGCATTCATTGGATGCAGATGCACGTAAATGGTATTTCTCATTACCCCCTTCCATCATTTCATCCTTTAAGGATTTTCATAGAGTATTTAATGAGCACTACAAAAGGTACTTTTCAAATGAGTTGTTATTTGACAACTGTTGTGAGGGATATGAGTTGCATGATGAGATTGAAATTATAGATAGAAAATAATTTCTCCCTCACAATCTTCATTATATCTCTAATGATATTCAAGATGATGTTCTTTCCAATAAACATGAACTAGAAATGGATTATAAATAAGATGAATATTCTCCTAATACCATTTTTCCTGATTGTTATAAATCTAAATATTTGGTTGCTTTAGATACTAAACACAATGATTAGTTGTATTTTGGTCAAACGTCAATTGAAATCAGTAGAGGTATCCCTCAACTTTCATATTTGCATACACAAGGATATGGAAGCAACCATGGGAAACTGGATTTGCAGAGATCATCCATTTTCAAGGAGGAACAACAAGAGGAATATATTTCTCCTTATGTACATGTTGCTTCAAATTTAGATGAGAAGGCTGATTGTGAGGAAGAAGGTGATGTTGTTTCAAATGTGTTTCAAGATCATATTGTTGATGATTATATGCAGAAAAAATCATCCTTGCCATTAGGATTTTATCTTGATGTTCCAATATTTGAAAAATATGGTGATGAGGAGGAAGAATTTAAAAATTGTAAAGACTTGTTGAATAATGGAATCACATATAGTTCTACTTTTCAACAAAGCGATGATCAACAATGCATTCATTCTATGGTCGATAATAGTTATGAGTCTATTGTTCCAAATAATTATGACGATCCTCTTATTTCTGATACATTTTTAAAATATATCATTGTTGGATGGGGTAATCAACAGTTTTTTCATGACATATCTTTTAAGAAACATCTTTCATTTGATCATTATGGAGACAGTGATGTAGAAGATCAAGAACTTATCTCTTTTTTTTCTCTCAGAAATTGTTAGCTATAATGAGCCAACACATCATAGTGATGGATCCAAGTCACAGGGATATAGAAAAGGAGAACATAAAGGATTATATGAGAAATTGATCATGCATTTTTCTCTGTTAGAATTATCCCAGAACTGCATTTTCAAGTTTTAATAGTGAATTTGTCTTGTTAATCTCATGGTGTGATTTTAGAAAGTGACCACGACTTGTTGGGGGGGCCATCAATAGTTTGGTAACCGTCTTCATGTTTATTTATGCATTTCTTAATTTAATTGCTCTTTTATTTTCTGTACATGCATATTTTTCTTGTGGTAACTAGTTTGTTGTAGATTACTTGTTTTTTATTCTCTTTGCAGGTTAGGATGATGATATGTATTAGCATGCATTGATAGGTATTACCTAGTAGTAACGCTTCAAATTCGGTGACATTGTTTGTGCAAGAAAACTCTAACCTATAGGAAACGTTTTTAATTTTACCCATAGGAGAGTATAAGAAAATGCCAGCTCCATTTCCTTCATTGTAGTATGAACCATCAAAGTGAATATGCCACATCCCATCCTCTATGTTGATTTTTTCCAAGGTAGTATTTTCCTCATCTGCAAAGATGGAATACACTCCTAGTTCATCCTCAATATAATTTATGTTAGGTTGTAGGATGCTTTCTATATAAGGTGAAATTCTTCCCTCCCTTAGGACTATAATGTTCTTCCCATTACAAGGAACATATAAGTGTGTCATGACGAGTGAGAGGTATCCACCCATCAAATATTTCTAGTCTCTTCCTAAGATGATTGAATAAATACTCACTAGCATGTCAATTACCTAAATATTAAGGTTTGTCCTTATTTCAGGATGCACGCACAAAACCAAGGTCACGTCCTTCATTTCACCTATGGTCGATTGTTGTAAACTATTATAAGAGAGCATGCTTCTAGAATTTTCATTTGTACAAGAAAATCATAGCCCTTCCATAATAAGTTTTGACATTACACTTGGGCCTGAACCACTGTCAATCAAAAAACAATGGGCTATTTTGTCCATAATGTTTACAGAAATAAAAAAACAAGGGGTTTTCTATAAGTTATATAAAATTATGTACAACTAATTTATTTATAGTTGAGTCCTCTTCATCTAAATATTTATAGAGATTGGCTATAGTGAAAGATTTTCCTTCCATGAAAATTTTCAGATGCTTTTGTTGCTCAGGGGTGGAAACCATGTCCAGGAGGGTAGAATCAATTTTAATATTATCCAATTGATTGAGAATGTTGTATTTGGAAGAGGGAAGAGGGGAGGTAGTTTTTTTACTATGAGGAGTTTTAGAAACCTATACAGTAGCAGTTGGTAAATATGAGATTGGGCTACAAGAAGTACGGGGAGGATCATATTTACCTTTCGAAGCATAGGATTTATTCCTAGTATTTATGATCATGACATCCTCTGGTTCTACAAAATATAGAAAAACTATAGTATTTTCATTCCTTTTACCAAATATTGTATCTCTGGCACTCTTCTTTACCTCACAAGTACTTTCCTCATGGTTTACCTATCAAAATTTACACCAACTGCAAGGAATGATAACTTTAGGTTGAAAGTTATTTTCACTAGGATTCCTAAAGGGTGGTGAAGAAGAATATGAGGCCCCAGGGGTAAGTGAAGGGACATTTCCATTTCACTCATAATCTATCATCATATTATTCATGTCTTGTACAAGTTATAAGAGGGAGGACATGTCTGTTTGTTTAATTGAGTCTCCCTTAGGAAGACCTGTTCTTTCAAGCTATTCTTCATACTCTAGAAAAGTATGCAGAGCGGAACCAAGTTTATCAATGGATTTTTCTTCAATCCTATGATGGTAGGGGGAAGGTAGAGAATTATAGTATTGCATAAAATAATATTTCTTTTGAGGGAGAATAAGTTCATGAATTTGATTATATAAATTGGTGAAATGCAATTTGAAAGACTTGATAGTCTCATTGTCTTTATAATAAATGTTATTATACTCTCGTAACTTCTCTTTTGGGCTCTTAGACTTCCCATAGGTAGATTTGAACCAATAGAATAACTCCTCCCAAGTGGAAAGAATCTTGGGAGGAAGATCAAATAAATCGACCGCTTCCTTCCCTTCCAAGGAATTAACAAATAAGTGCATACAAGTGTCATTGTCATTGGCTCCTATGTTATGAAAGGCATTATAAAATGCCACCAAGTGTTCATTTGTAGTGACCATGTTATTCCCTGAAAACCTAGGGAGATTCTCTATAAAGTTCAGAAATGGACGAGTAACAGGTGTTAGTTTCATAGGAGAGGAAACATGCCACGGGGTAGTAGTAGCATCTTCTTCAAATTGAAAGAGATTGTACTTATTTATGACCTTAGTAGGATTGGTGGTATATTTCATAGGGACTTGATGAATATACAAGCTACTACTCACTGACGAGGCTGAAGGTTGATATGAAGAAGCACCTCTAGTGCCACCAAAGCCACCAATAGATGTCATCCTGTGAACGATAGGTAAGGGAGAGAAAGACGAATTGGTTGAATCAGAAAAAGTTCTCCTTAGAGTACTTTGGTGGGTTGAAAAAAAAACATTTCTTCTTCCTATTTCAGCAATAGGGTTGATCTCAGGTGATAAACCTCTTCTTCTCCTAGAGATGTGAGGTTTTAAGGACATTAAAAGAAGATAAAAAATTTAGCAATAACAAATCTATGGTTGATTCATAGGTTGTCTTTGCTTGCATTCCCAACATTCCCAGACACTTATGTCTTGTTCAATCATTTCCCATGAGCGTTCAAGCTCAACCCGGGTATTAGCGGTCTCTAAGATGGTATTAAATAAGGTTAAAGCAATGTTGGTATGATCTTTAAGACCGGGCTCAATATTGGGCTGCCTTGCAATAGGTACAGTCATGAAGAAAAGAAACAACCAAGAATCAAAAGAAGAAATATAAATATATTCGATGATAATCAAGCATGAAATCAATCAGGGAGATATGGAATATCTACCTAGTATGGTTGCAAAAATAATGTTGAGGAAAATATATGAATTTATCTTACTCAAGAATTTTCGAATCTCTCCTGGCTAAGGAAAGATAGTCAGGAATATTTGTTGATACTGAGAGGGGGGGTGAATCAGTATCCAATACAAGTTAAAAAACCTTTTTCAACTTATACTTAAACCATTCAATTATATCCAATG
>SNQJ01S0140118.1:0-25107 GCA_010110895.2 Picea sitchensis | reverse complement strand
TTAGGATTTTTTTTTAATTCCTTGTACTCAATACACATATAACAATTTACTTTAGTTGTTCATTAATATAAATTCTTTAACTGATAAAAGATTTTCCAAAAATACTCATAAATTAATTATAAAATATAGGATGCCAACTTAGCCGAACCATCCCTTCAGGTTCAGATGATGTAAACCTCCATGGTCCCACCACCACCTTGACTTAGTATCCTGAAAATATCTGCATTGCCTGAAGGTTTCAACTCATCTGATCTGACACGTGTCCAACGACCAAACAATGTTAGGACTTTTGTAAAGCGATCCGTTCCCGACAGAATCTATTTAATATCTGCATTGATGTACAGATTTGGTCCTCAGTTCAGATTTTTTCTTCATTCTTGCAGAGATTTGTAATTGGCTGTTGAAATATCTGCCAAGTCTTTCAATTTTATCATCTGAAATAAAAATCCATTCTTGAGTGGTATTTTCACTATTGACTTTCCCGACGGAAAAGTCCCACCTCGCCTCTTAAAATTATACAACTTTACGTACTGTCGTCGTCCTGTGACGCGTTTGGCAGTGGAGTACAAAAACCTGGAAAAATCTATCACGGATTTGAAAATTAAATAAAGCATCTTTTAGGAATTACATCAGTACCGGGAAATTCTTTTTCTGTACAACGATTGTGGACGGATAATTAGGGAAAGTTCAAATGTATGAAGCAATATGTCAACGATACAAATATCTTTATGTTTACCTATCCTATCTTCTTCTTTTTAGGTTGATTTTAGGTTGAGTGGTGTGATTTTTCATCGATAAAATTTAAGAAATTTTTTATCTTTCACGTTGTTTATCTTGTTCATGTATATTAGGCACGTGATCATAGTGATGCTTTCAATAATGGAAATATTTACTTTTATTACCTTTAATTTAAATATTATAAGTTATAAAACACTTTTAGATTTGCTTGATCTTTCTATACGATTATCTAGAGATGTTGTTCCCCCAAATCTCACAACCATATAAAATAATAGGACTAACTAGAGCCTAAAAGAGGACTTTCTTTTTATCCCATATTCGAGGCTTGTTTATTTACTATTTTTTCCAAAGTCAAAATAAGCTTTCCACTATCCATCTATCCTTTGCTCAATGCTACAATTTGAGTTAAGCTTGTGATATAGATTGATTCTGAGATACTTGTATAAAGTCACTTTCTGGAAGCTGGTGTTGTCATAGACAAAATTATCATAAATGGTGTTGTCATAGACAAAATTATCATAAATGATTTTTTTGGATTTGATTATCATAATCTGTGTTTTGTTAGTGTTAATAATGATACTCGTACAAGGGTAGAAATTCTGTAGAATTCTTGGTTTCTTGTCAAGATCATAGGGACACTTTGCGATAAGAACAATATCATCATCATAAATAAGAAGGATGATGAATATTCTATCTAAATTCAGGGAAGCATACATTTTGTCTTCCAAAGAATGCTTTAACGTATCAATGTATACGCCAAAAAGGGTAGAGACAGGGGACAACCTTGTTTAAGTCCAATATTATAGTTAATATCTTCTGACCAACTCTTAGTGTTTTTAAACTTGACAATTACATTCTCGTACAACCTTATTGTTGCAACTCTCAACTCGAAAATAAATTTTAGTTGTTTAATTTATTCCAAAGGTTGGCTCTAGTCACTATGTTGAATGATTTTCTAAACTCAACAAAGAAACACATGAGATTGATTTTATTGTTATGATAGCTCATAAAACCAACTTAGCCTTTAGCCCTTTTTCCTTAACTTTCTAGATGTGTGTTGATCTTCTTGTTTCAAATAATTCCATATAGATTGGCTAAAAATGGTTAATCATATTGGTCCTATAATTGAAGGAATTTATTTTATCCTCGCTTTTAAAAATATGAGCAATGAGGCTTTCAATGCATGATTTAGGAAAACATTGTTTGACTACTAGATTGAAGATCATGTGAATGTGAGGGATGAGGATAGACCCTCCAATTTTAGTTTTGCATCTTGGTAACCTTTGATGTTGGTTTCTTCTCTATTGTAAGATGCTTAACCCAAATTGTATGTCTTTTAAAGAAATTATTGCTTCCTTTGTAAAAAGGGTTTGAATGTTATCCATGACATCAAGAGATTCATAAATATTTTTAAAGTAGAAATTCTAGTCCATTAAGGAAATCATATTGTTTTCTTTAAGTTTACAAGTTAGAATTTTCCTCTAGAATTTCTTGGAGTCTAGCTTAGAGTGGTGTAAAACCTTCTCTTGCTTTCTAGTTATATAATAACTCTTTTTCTTTTAATTAGAACTCCATTCTTATTTTTCTTGTCAAACTTTAGGGACACATTAAAAGCATCCTAATGACTCTTCTAGCAAACTTACTCTCTTTATCATACTAAGGGTTGGCCGTTTTATTTTCATTTTTACACAACACCGTAATAGATAATTTGTTGATGAAATTAGAGAGGGGTGTTGTAAAATTATGATTGAGGTTTCCAATATTCTTCTTATTTGATAGGAGATTTCATTTATTTTTTAAATCCTTTAGAAAAACAACTTTATTTTTGTGAAAAATCAAGTACTTATGGTTATTAGAATGTTCTTTCATTAAAATTGTGTGTGCATGATAAATTTTCAGAGTTAAAGTTAAAGGCTTATGATTTGAGTTTTGTTCATAGTTGTTTAAGGAATCAAAATTTACTATTTGATTTTATACCGATATAAAATATCACACAATTTATGCCATTACTACCAAACCCATAAATATAATAGCTATATTTTTTAATACAAGTTTTTAAATATAAATTGAGTAATTAACATTTTTCATTTGATTTACTAATTATAGTTTATTTATTTATTGAATAATCATTTTAAAAATAATTTCAAAACTATCTTGAAATTAGATTCACTATAACTATTGTCCACAAAACATATAAACTAGCATACCTCTTCAATGGGCGAATGGGAATGCTAAAGTGAATTGAGGAGTGGGCATATAGGATGAGGAAATGAATAAATAGTATTGTTACGTTGTTAGTGAAATTTGTTATTATCTTCAATCACAACTATTTATTTGTACCAATGGAGTTCCACAATTGCAATGGTGGGGATGGACATGTAACACGAGGGAATGGATTCATGTTAGGTGGAAAGATAGAATGGACCAAAGTCTTTGCTAAGAAATATTAATACAATTCCACTAAACATCAAATAGAAGGCCAAAGTCATACATTTAGATCATGGAAAGGACACTCAATGAATAATTTTAACACGTGTGAATCATTAAAAGTATAATATGGATAACAATCATGTCATCCTAAAGTGAATTTTGGATCACTAATGTATTATGAAAACTGATTACAATGAGATTAAAGTAAATATGTGCATAAATAGTATAACATGCAAATTCCATACAACTTACTAAAAAAATCATAAGTGAGATGTGATGCACCTAGTGTTAATCATTCATGGGCTAAGAAGTGCTAATTTATATATCAATGTTTAACACAACATCACACATTTCACATTTGACTCGTATTGAATTATGACATTAAAACAAATTAAACTAACATGGTGTACTAATCATTTCGTGATTCCACACAAGATGTTGTGGATGATGTACTATACCTATGAAGGATGAATCATTTGTTTCTTATGACGTAGTTTGCAAACCTAGAATGCCATTCGACCTCATGTATTGGTACATTCATTGTATAAAACTTTTTCTTGGAATTTTTTAATACATGAGACAAGTTTTATCGTTTGGAACTTTGAATTGATAGGTGGATTTCAATATTTTGAAACTATTCTAATTTTAGTTAATGTTTAAAATATATAATAATAAGTTTGAAGTGATAAGTGTTTGGGTCCGTGTCATGATCTTAAATTAATAGTTTGGGTTTTTGTTATGGTCTTAAATTACAATAGGTCATTATTCATTTGTGAGGTTAGTTTGGGTTTTTGGTATGGTTTTAAATTATAATAGGTCATTATTCATTTGTGAGGTTAAGTTTAGATGATTTATAACAATATGTGATCCATCTCTTATCACTAAGTTAGGAAGAAACAAATCATGTAAAGTGAATAATAACGAGTGAAATTGTCTTTTTTGAATTCATAATAAATTCATAAATAATTTTTTATCGGTTAAAATTTAAACTTACATGGAATTTACCATATGTTATAAGTGATGACATATTCGACATCCTATAATAAAGACATACCAAGTTTGGTTTCAATTTATGATAGTCTAAACAACTGATAAGTTATGATATTTCACTATTTAGAGCACTTGAGAGATGAAGCATTTGTCTCCTACACAGGGAAAAAGTATGTTTCCAAATTTTTAAAATGTCATGGTGTCAATTAATTTTAAAAAATATCATGATTTTGAAATTTGAAAATGTCAAGGTTTCAATTATTTTTTAAAAGTATTAATATTCTAAAACACATTTAGATCATGTAAAGGACACATAAAGGAGAACTTCAAGATGTAAATCATTAAAAGGATAAGATTGAGGACATTTATGCCATCCTCAATTTGGTTTGGGGTGGCACATGTATTATGTAAATTCCATACAATGACATTTAGGGGGATATGTGTGTGATTAATATGATGTGGAAAATCCATACAACACACTAAAAAGTCACAAGTGGAGTGGAGTGTGATGCACATTAGGCCAATCAATCATGGGATAAAACTTGAAAAGTGGTGAGTATTGCACCTAGATCAAATGGGATGCAAAAGTCACACATTTAAACCATGGAAGGGACACAAAAAAGAGAACTTTAACACATGAATAATCAAACAGATAAGATGGAGGAACTCAATGCCATTCTAAAGTTGGTTTGGTGTGGAAAACATATTATGTAGACTCTATACAATGATATTTGAGGGGATATGTGTGTCGCTAGTATGAAGTGAAAAATCCATACCATACACTAAGAATTCACAAGTGGGTGTGATGCACCCAAAACCAATAATTTAAGGGGTAATAAGTGGAAAGTGGGGATTATAACACCTAGATCCAACTGCTCATGGGATAAGAATTCATAAAGTGGGGGATGTTGCAGCTAGCCTCAATTTATTACAAGTTAATAAGTGGAAATAAAATGGAGTTATATCACTTGACCTCAACTAGTTATGGCCTAGGAGGTCACAAGTGGGAGATATTTCCCCTAGTCCCACTTGTTCATTGGTTAAAACATTTCATGTATAGGGTATTGCATGTTATGCACCAAACAACAAAAATACAATAAAAATAGAGAAAGAGAAGTAACTCCACGACTTGATAAATAGAGAATAATGAATCTGAAGACTCTTCGAGGCGGAGACATCCTTTTACAATATAAAACATGTACAATATGAGATGATCATAAAACTGGGTATCCTTGGTATACATATATCATACCAAGGGTAGACTTATAATTAAAATAAATATCTAACAATACTAATAAAGCAATAGAAATACAACTCAATATCTAACACTATACATGGGGAATTATGATTAGCATGGGGATTTGTCTAGGGGCTTAACATGCCCCTCCCAATCAAGCAAGTGTTTCCCTCAACACTTGACTAGATGTGGATTTTTCTACATGAAGAAATTATCTCCCCATGTCACTTATTCTAATGGTAGGTTCTTCCACTTGATGAGGTACTCAGTAATTGCTCAATTTTTTAGCTTCCAAACCCTTGTTTCAAGGATTTTTTCTAGTTCTAATATGATTTCCCCTTCTTCATTGATCTCTAGTAAAATAGTTTAAACTAGGATTGTGTCACTAATTAACTTAATTAAGAAAGAAACGTGGAATATTGGATGTACATGTGAAGATGGAGGTAAATCCTATTTGTAATCCATACTTTCAATCCTCTACAACACCTTATAGGGACCATAATATTTGGGTGTTAATTTATTGTTCGTGTTTTGTTGATTAAGGGACATCTATTTATATGGTTGTATCCTTAGAAATACCCAATCCCCCACTTCAAATTCCCTTTTGTTTTGATGTTTATCTACTTTTTATTTGATCCTATTTTGTGTTCTAACCATGTTGTCGTTAAATAATTTTAATACCTTTTGTTGGTGCTCTATGTAGTCCTCCACTGCTTGAACCTTCACTTTCCCTTTCAAGGGTGATGGGATGGATGGAGGATGTTAGGGAACTAACCTCTCTAACCCCTCACATAGGTAGAATAATATATTTTCCATGTAATAAATGCCATATTAATAAATTAGGCCTAGTTAATAAGGTGAACAAGGAAAATGTAAGATGACCTAATAGAAGCTTTTGCTTCTAGAAAGATATTCCTCTAGATCGTTCTATTGGTAGATAGATATAGTATAAATAGGAGTCGAGGGCATGATAAGTATTTGTCTTGATAATTAGTGTAATAGAGCATTTATTTGCTGGAGGTTTCCCCCTCGAAGAGGCAAGTGAACATTGCTCCCATTTTAATAAAGGTATCATTTTGGTGTGCTATTCTCTATATTATGTTGTCCCAATGGTAATTTATGTGATATTCATGTGCATAACAAGTCGTATCAGAGCACTTTCCTTGGCAGGAATTGTGGGTTAATACTTTTTTTAGGGTAGAGACATGTTTTGGCATCTTTAAACTACAATGATATGTCGTTCAATGCATAAATTTGTGGTCAAGGAAGCATACACACAGGAAATACAAGAGGTTTTTAAGATCACATTGTTGGACACCCTTGTAACCAATGTTGGTAACCCTTGGAGTAGTAGCGCATTAGAGAACACACCTATACAAACTTGTTCTTCCAAGTACCTATGGTATATCGGGAGCCCCCTTAGGTATTATGAAAACAACCATAGATCAACCGATCAATCTATTCAAATATTGTAACTGCAAAGAATATTCTACTTATTATTGAGCTATTATCTTATAGATCAATCCCCTTTTGTGGATTGGTCATGTCGGGCTTTGTATAAGACCAAATCCCCTTTTTCGGATTGGTCAAAACCTAATTATATGTTGTTAATTAAGAAGTCGACCCCTTGGCCTAATTAAAGTGGATTTAGCCACTAAAGAATAAGTTGACCCTACTTGATGAAGAGACACCACCCTAGTGCCTGCCAATGAGTATAAATAAGAGTGGAAGGTGCCTCATTAGTTCACTCACTCAAGTCACTCATCTAGTGTGCAAATTTGAAGGAAGCTGCAGTTGCCAGTTGTTGGAAGAAGGAAGAGAGACACACATTGCTTAGTGTTGGATATTCTCCTGTGTTTGGCTTATTATCTTGGCATTGTATTGCCAATATATATTAAGGAAATTTTTGTTGGGTTTCCCCCCCCATGAGGGTTTCCCAAGATAAAGGTTGTGTACCTTGTGATTGTGTATCTTTCAATGATCCTTCTTATGATGTCTAGTAAATTGAAAATAAATTAATAGATTCTCTAAATTTAACATGGTGTCAGAGCTTGACTGAATAGAGCACCTTTCACCTTTCATTGTTGTTGTACAAGAAAATTAGGGCTTTTGTTGGAAGGGAATTTCAGCCTAAAAACTATCTAGGGAAGTGTTCCCTAGCCTAGAGAACTCATTGGCATCTTAAGCGCACCTTTTCAGTGGCTAAAACCTTCGAAAAGTGAAACCCTATTTTTTATTGGTACCAGAAAACCAGAAAACCAGGAAACCAAAACCAGTACCAGTATCAGAAGTACCAGTCCAGATTTGTGCAAGCCTAGTTTCAAGGGGTAAAATTTGGATTTTCAGAAAATTGACTGCACTAGGCTAGCCTTAGCCAAGCGCACCTCCTGGTAAGTTCATATTTAATTTCTGATCACTTTAAATTTTTTATCATTTTCCCAGCTCCAGGTCAAGATGTCTACAAGCACCAAGCTTGTTGACAAGTTAGAAGGTGTGGATAACTTTTGTGCCTAGAAGTATAGGATTGCACTCATTCTTGAAGAGAATGACCTTGCGAGATTCATCAAGGAAAATGTACCAGAACTCATAGATGCTACAACTAAAGAAAAATACCAAAAGGACATGGTTAGGGCCAAAAGAATCACTGCAGACTCTATTAAATATCACTTGATCCCTCAAGTGGCTTCTAAGAATACTCCAAAATAAATGTTTGATTCCCTAACTAGATTGTATGAAAGAAGGAACAATAACTGAAAGATGAACTTGAGAACCCAACTCAAGAATACAAAGATGTAGAAAGGAGAAACAATTCATGACTATTTCTCTAGGATCTCTCAATTCAAGGAACAACTAGAAGCAATTGGAGATAACCTAGATGAAGATGAACTCATAATGAAAACTCTTAATGGTCTCAAAATAACTTGGGATGAATTCATCCAAACTATTTTTGTTAGAAAGGAAAAACTACAATTTGACAGTCTTTGAGAAGAATGCGTTCAAGAAGAAGAAAGAGTAGCTAACCGAGAAAAGGTACTATTAAGGGATGAAGACCAAGGCCTAGTTGCTCATGCTAAAGGAGGAAAGAGAAGGTTTCACTTCAAGAAGGATACCCACCTACATAAGGAATCTCACTCCCCAAATAGATTCATCCATAAAGAATATCACCCTCCAAGGAGATTCCAGAAGTTTCAGAAAGGTCAAAGAAGAGAAAAGGATTTATCCTCTTATCAATGTTACCATTGCGACAATATGGGACATATTGCTAAGAATTGTCGAGCTAGAAGAGAAGAATACAAGAAGATAAATAACAAAAGACACCACGCCCATGCATTTGAAGATAATAAGCCACCCACAAAGATTATTAAAGAAAATATTGAAGACTATGTTTATTCTCTTCCCTCTCAAGAGCAGTGTCACTTGGAGAGGATACTTGGCTCATAGGTAGTGGTGCTTATAATAACATGACAGGTCAGAGAGACATTATCTCTAGACTCACAGAAAAGAACTCTCCCCATAAATTTACACTTGTAGATGATTACCAATACCCTATCAAATGAGTGGGAGTGTCTACTTACAAACTTGATTCAAGGACCCCAATGAAGATGAAGGATGTACTATATGTACCATGTTTGACGTAGAATTTTATTTCTATCTCATCATTAGATAAGAAAGGCTTCAGGGATTCATTCATAGATGGTGAAGTCTTTATGTATCCTAAAGGAAAAACCATAGAAGATGCAATTGTTATTGGAACAGAAGAAGGTGTCCTGTATAAATTAAAAGGTCACTCAGATGTAGCCTCGACTCACTCCACTAAGAGTCCATGTGAACTTTGGCATAGAATACTAGATCAAATCAACTACAAGGTCTTACCATATGTGAGAAAAGCAGTTACGAGTCTACCAGATTTCAAAGTTGACCATGAAGGTGTGTGCAAGGGATGTGCACAAGGAAAGAACATAAAGAATGATTTCCCGAAGAGTGACAGTAAAGCAGAAGGAGTCTTTGAGCTCATCCACTCAGATGTGTGTGGCCAAATTCCATCAACCTCTCTTAGTGGGTATGTATACTATGTGATGACTATTCTCACAAGACTTGGGTTTACTTCTTGAAATCAAAAGATGAAGTGTTTGGAAAATTAAAGGAATTCAAAGCATTGATAGAGAATCTCTCTGAAAGAAAAATCAAGATACTTAGGTCAGATAATGGAAGAGAATACACCTCAAAAGAGTTTGTAATCTTTTGAAGAGATGTGGGGATTAAGAGGGAGCTCACCACTCTCTACAATCCTCAACAAAATGGTGTAGCAGAAAGAAAAAACAAAACTATAATGGAAGCAGTGAAGACTATGATCCATGATCAAGATCTTCCAATGCACTTATGGGAAGAAGCATCAAGAACAATAGTGTATGTACAAAAAAATTTATCCCATAGTGCACTTGGGTTCAAAACTCCCGAAGAAATTTTCTCCGGAAAGAAGCCAGAAGTAAGGCATCTCAAGATATTTGGTTGTCTAGTATTTGTACACATTTTGAAACAGTAGAAAACCAAGGTTTATTGTTCAGGAAAGAAGGGAATATTTTTTGGATACTGTGAGGTCTCAAAGGTATTCAAAATTTATATACCAGGTTACCATCATATTGAGATCAACAGAGATGTAACCTTTGATGAAGATGAAGAACTCACGAAATCAAGGAGATGTCAGCTTGAAGAAGTATATGAAGAAGAAATTGTAGCTCCTAGAGTTACATAAACAATGAGGGAAGTAACATATTCCCATGATGATGAGATTCAAGATGATCATGATACGAAAATATCAAGAACCTCCTAGATGTCAATCTCTCACAAGAGAAAGCCAACTTTGGCGAGGGAACTTATTCAATATGGAAAGAAGTATGGTGCATGATCCAGAATATATTTGTAGAACGAAATGAATAGAGATTATTATAAAAAAATGCTTCACAGAGAATAATAGATATACAATAAAACTTGTTTCTATTCAATAAGGAAATAAGCTGAAACTGTAAAATGCAGCAGAAACAAGCTTGCTAGATGGTGGTGGCTTATCTCTAAGAAGAGATGTGACAATTGCTCTCATTCAAAAGAAGATGATTATATTGAGGCTTTGAAGGCATTTTTAAAATAAACAAGAATGTCAAAAACCCTAGACATCCAAAAAACCTAACCCTAGGAGATGATGCGCCAAAAGTCATGTGGGCCATGTTTGGGTAAGTTAGTACATCAACTTCCCGGGATCGTAACTTTTGTATACGATCTTCGTTTTAGGCACACGATAGCCCATTGGAAAGGTCTATCCAAGGACAACACAATTTTTTTTCTATTTATTAAAGGTCATTTTGACTATGGCAAGCCCTAAAAAACGTTGTTTCGGGCCTCAAAACAGCCCCACAAGTCAGGGACCCGAAAACTAGGGAAAAAACTGTCAAAATGAGCCAGTTGGATGGAATAGGTGGGATGATACTGAAATCCATATGGATCAATCCTCCCCCCTTAGGAAGAAATGGTATCCATTGCATTGATTTCCCCCATCAGATGAGGAAATTTTTGTTGAATTTGGCCCCAGGTGAGCCACTTTCCTTGGTGTAGGAGCTACCCTGCTTTGACAACTTGATAAAGTTGGATCCTTTGCTAGTGAGTGCCCTTGATCTGTTTGTCCATGATCTGATCAATGGATTCCTTTTGTATGTAGTCGGGGTTGAGCTCTAATGGTGTCAGTTGTTCTGTTATCCCTGAGGTGTCCAATAATGGTGGGAAATATGGTTGAAGGATATCCACGTTGAACACTAGAAGCAAGCCAAGGAAAGGAGGAATGTTGAACTCAAAAGAATTATCACCCATAACCTTGGTGATGGTGTACGTCCCATAACAGAGTGGGTGAAGATTCTTATGGGGTCTTGTAAGGCGCTCTTTCTACAAGTGCTACGAAACTTTGTTTCCCACATGAAACTTATGAGGCATTCAGTGTTGATCATGGAGCTACTTATACTTGTCGTTGGACTTATGTAGGATATCCTGAACCTATTGGTGGATGTGTTGGATCTCCTCAATGAACCGTGTGGCTTTTTCAACTTCAGTTGGAGTAGGAGATGAGTCATCTGAGGTGACCGCAAGGGGTAGTGCAACATCTATGGGACCCAATAGTTGGAATCCCAACCCTATCTGAAAGGGGTTGTGTTCGGTTGAGCTATGCAAGGTTCGATTGTAGCTATGTTAAACATAGGGGAGAATCTCATCCCATGTGTGAGGGTGCTTGGAATTATACATGCACAGGATATGCACGATAATTTGATTTACGACCTCGGTTTGGCCATCTGTCTGGGGGTGGAAGGCCGTGGATTTGGTGCACTTGGTGTCCAGCAGTGACGAGAGGCTTGACCAGAATGTGCTGAAAAATTGAATGTCCCAATATGAGACAATGGTTTGTGGGATTCCAAACTGTACCGAGACTCGTTCAAAGAAGATATTGGAAGTGGCCTCTGCTGTGATGCTCTTCTTGGAGGCGGCCATAATCGCCATCTTAGAAAAGTGATCCACAACCACAAAAACAAATTGATTTCCCCACTTCGTGGACGGGAGGCCCGACATGTAGTCCATTGAGATGCATTCCCATGGCCTGTAAGGAGTAGGAAGAGGGGTTTACAGGCCCTGTTTCTTAGTGGTCGGTTTGGGAATCGCATAAGTAGTGCATGACCTGATATACTTGTTGACCTCCTGTTGAAGTTGTATCCAGAATGTTTATATAGCATTTCCATTGTATTTTCGATGCCTCAGTGTTCTGCCACCTGAATTTAGTGTGATTCCCAGATAAGCTTCACTCTATCGCTTGATGAAACACATATATCACCCAGATCGCACAACAACCCATCCTGAAGATGGAAATTAGTGACAACTGCGTTTGAGCCCAACATTTGGTAGGTGGTGGAAAAATTCAGGTCTGTCTCATGGAGTTGGGACCATCCAAAGGTCTCATAGCGGCAAGAGTCTAGCACTATGGTGAGTGCCAAGACTGGCGGTCTACTGAGGGAATCAACGACGTGATTGGTGTTTCCCATTTTATACTTGATGTTGAGGTGGAATTGATGCAAGTACATGGACCACTTCTGATGGTGGTCATTTTGCAGTTTTCCTTATGTCTGCATGAACTGTAGTGGCTTATGATCAATGTGGATGAATGTATCCTTCCCAAGAATGTAATGTCTCCACTGGCGACATGCTTGCACAATGGAGTACATTTATTTTTCGTAAGTAGGGTACTTACAGACAACATCTAATAGCACATCTCACTATGATAGGCCACGTGGTGGTCTTGTTATGTGAGAACGGTGCCCACAACATAGTATGAAGTATCTATCTCAGTCTCAAAGGAATGTTGTAGGTCTGGTAGTGAAAGTATTGGGGTTGAGCACAAGTGTTGCTTCAAATCATTGAATGCTTGTTGTTGGGACTGGCCCCACAAAAATGTATCCTTACCACCACCCCTGGTTACTTGGCTAAGGGCCCATGCAATATGGGGGAATCCCAACATGAACCTGTGGTATAAATTGGCAAGGCCCAAGAACCTCCAAAGCTCAGTGAGTGTGGTTGGGGCTGGCCAGTCACGAATGACTTGGATTTTTTATGGATCCACATGTATGCCATGTTGATCAACGATGTAGCCCAGGTAATGAACCTTTTCCATGCCGAAGGATCATTTTTCCAAGTTGGCATAGAGCTGGTGTTGTCACAGAGTGTGAAAAACCTATTGAATATGCTGCAAGTGTTCTGCCCAAGTCTTGTTGTAAATGAGGATGTCATCCAGACACACCATTATAAAATTATTGGTAGATGGTCACAGGATATCGTCTATCATCCTCATGAAAGTGGCTAGATCATTTTTCAAACCAAAGGGCATGACCAACCATTCAAAAATACCTTCCTTTGACTTGAATATAGTCTTCCATACATCTGTATGTTCTATTGTGACCTGGTGGTATCTAGAATTTAGATCAATCTTACTGAAGTATTTGGACCCCATGAGCTGATCAAGGAGGTCGTCGATTCAGGAAATCGGGTACCAGTTTCTGATTGTGATTTTATTCAGCACCCGGTAATCAATGCAAATTCGCCAGGTTCCATCTTTCTTCTGTACCAACACGATTGGGCACCCACAAGGTGATGAGATAGGACATATGTGTCCCTTGTGGATTAGTTCTTGGATCTTCCACTTGATCTCCTCATTCTCTAACAAAGAGCGGCGGTAGCCTTGCCCATTGGGAAGTGGTGCATCGGGGGTCAGATCGATGGGGTGCTTAACCTGACAGTGTAGAGGTACCCCGATAGGTGAGGAGAATATATATGAGTATTCTTCCACGACCTTATCCACTTGATTTTTATGTGTAGAGAGGTCGTTTGCAGAGACCCTGGATGTGGTTGTAATATTTTTCTCATTTTGAGAACGATTCACAAAGAAGAAAAGATTCCCTATCTGAGAGATGACATTTCTGCATTGCTTGGTAGAGATCAAGGAAATAGCACTAGGTGGGACTGCCTCGGGTATCTTGTACAATTTCTTGTTCAAAGTATTAATAACACTACGAGGCCTAGACTCAGATACAGCATGATGTTTCCATAAATATGGTTGGCCCAAAAGAACATTACAAACTTCGAGAGGGGAAACATCACACAATACCTCGTCTTTAAAGGGATTGATGCCATATGATAGGCAACATTGTTGGATGACATGAATGTCGCTTCCTTGGTGGAGCCATCCGATGGTGTAGGGCTTCGGGTGTAGCATTGTCGGCAAGGCGAGTCGCTTGACAACCTATGTTGAGATGAGGTTCTTATGGCTACCACTATCAACGACAAAGTGGAACAGGGTATCCTTCACCCACATCTGTGAATGAAAAAGGCCCTCACCTTCCTCTGGCTCGTGTGGTTCACCAGGTTGGAGCTTGGTCGTAGCAACGGTAGCACTAATTCTGCATCTATGATATGACTCCCCCTTTTTGGTTCTGACTTAGAGTTGGAAACCACATTTGATTTAGAGGCTTTCACATCAGCCACCAACGACTGCTTCGAGCGACAATCAATAATTTTATGCCAAGGGATCTTATGGAAGTAACACCACTTCCCGGTATATTTATTTGTATTTATGGTGTCCTTCTTTCCTTGCGGCCTGGATTGGTTGTCTTGAGGCTATCCATATTTTCTCTGTCCTTTTTTCTGTGGTTTGGGGCATCCCTTTCCTAGATTTTGTTATGAGGGGTTCCCAGGTCCAAATTTTCGCATCTTTTGTTTGAGCTTCTGTTCGATTTTGTCAACATATCAGTAGTCCACACTCAAGGATGAGATGTCTAGAAACTCCATTTTGGCCTTGATGTATCTATGAAAACAATCACGATACTTGAGCAACAAATGTCGCTCAGAATATTTGATATCCAGCTTGGTGTGCAAAGTATGGAAGATATTTGTGAACTTGGGCACCACTTGGTCTCTTTCCTACCATAGCATGGTTCATTTTGTGTACAGGTTGTCATAACTTCCAATAGGATAGTATTGTTTCTTAATAGCATCCCTAAAGGAATCATAGGTATATGCAACTATAAATAATGAGGGTTCCTCTGTTTCATTTTTCTCACAGAAAGTTTCCTACTAATATTTGACATGGGGGATGAATTTGAGGAGCACAAAAGTAATTTTGTCTCTATTCGAGAAGTTATGGATAGAAAAATACCCTTCTAAAAGATTCAACTATTTCTCTACCACATCTCTGTCTATCTGACCTTCAAATATAGGAATATCGAAGTTGATTTGTACCTTGAAATGGGCGTCGGCTCCAATTGAGGAATATGTCTCGCAAAACTATCCATCATCTCATTCCTCTATTGCACGAGGGCTTCCTCGAGAAATTTTTTGAAGGGATATATTTTCCCATCATATTTATTTTCTTCTTCCACGAGAGTTCATTTGGGCGTGCGAGAGATTTTGTCCTCAAGAGAAACAAGATCGAGACCTAATTCTTTGTACCTTGACCTCGTTGGGGAGATTCATTAAGAACAATAAGGAGCAGACTCCTCTGATACCACTGATCCAAAATATATTTGCAAAACAAAATGAATACAGATTATTATCAAAATATGCTTAACACATAATAACATATATACAATAATATTGGTTTCTATTCAATAAGGAAATAAGCTGAAACTGTAAAATGCAGCGAAAACAAGCTTGCTAGAATGGTGGTGTCTTATCTCTGAGAAGAGATGTGACGGTTGCGCTCATTCGCAAGAAGATGATTACAATGAGGCTCTTAAGGCATTTTTACAATAAACAGGAATTTCAAAAACCCTAGACATCCAAAAAACCTAACCCTAGGAGATGAAGCGCCAAAATTCATGTGGGCCCCATTTGGGTAAGTTAGTACATCAACTTCCCAGGGTCGTAACTTTTGCATACAATCTTCATTTATGCACACAATAGCTCATTGGAAAGTTCTATCTGTGGAGTACACATTTTGCTATTATCTATCAAAGGTCATTCTAACTATGGAGAGCCCTAAAAAACCTTGTTTAGGGCCTCAAAATGGCCCCATAAGTCAGGGACCCGAAAGCTAGGGAAAAAACTGCCTAAATGAGCCAGTTGGAATAGGTAGGAGGCCACTAACATCAATCTGGATCAATTCCCCAGAAGGAACCATGAGACAAGTCAAGAAACCTAATCCATTCTCCAATTATATGGCTTTGATGTGTGATATCATAGAGAAAGAGTCTACTTTCTTTGAAGAACCCATTCAGAAGAAAGAATGGGTAGATGCCATTACAAAACAATACCAATCCATTGTAAATAATGATGTATGGGAAATAGTTCCTAGACCAAAGAGAAAATATGTGGTATCTTCCAAATGGTTATACAAGATAAAACATGTTGCTAATGGAAGTATTTAAAAACATAAAGAAAGGTTTGTAGCTTGTGGATTTTCTCAAAAGGAAGGAATTGACTATGAAGAGACATTTTCTCATGTATCCATATACACTTCTATCAGAACCATCATAGCCATTGCAACTAAGATGAAGTAGAAGTTTCACCAGATGGATGAGAAAAAAACCTTTTGAAATTGTGTCATTGAAGAAGAAGTGTATATAGAACAACTTGAAGGGTTTGAGGTTGAAGACAAAAAGACTCATGTCTGCAGGTTGAAGAAGGATTTGTACGGATTGAAGCAAGATCCTAGAGCTTGGTATGGAAGAATTGACAGTTTCTTGATGAGTTTGGGATTTACCAAGAGTAAAGATAATTCTAACTTTTACTTCAAGGTTATGAATGATGAGCCAGTTATATTGACGTTGTATGTGGATGACTTATTCTTAAATTCAGAAGAAAATCTCATCATTGATTGTAAGAAGAATCTCGTTGTAGAATTTGAGATGAAAGACCTAGACCTAATGAACTATTTATTAGGTCTTGAGGTTTGGAAGATCCCATAGAAGATCTTCCTTAACCAAGGGAAGTATGTAGTTGAAATACTGAAGAGGTTTCATATGTTGGAGTGTAAATCCATGAACACACCGATGGAAACAAAGTTGAATATCCTAGTCGATACTTCGTCAAGATTGGTTGATGCTACACTNTAGAAAAATGATTGGATCATTGATGTATCTGATGAACATCGGGCCAGATATATGTTTTACTGTGAACACCTTGAGTCGGTATCTACTAGAGCCCAGACGTGTTCACCTTGTTGTTGCAAAAAATGTGATGATATACCTTAAGGGTATGTTGGACTTTGGTGTCTGTTATAATGGAGACCATGACTTCATATTGATTGGTTATACCAATTCATATTGGGATGGAAGTGTTTCTGATAGAAAGAGCACTTCAGGATGTTTTTTCAGTCTGGGGTCAGCCATGACATCATGGTAGAGTAGGAAGCAATCTAGTCTTTCTCTCATCACGACATAAGTGAAATACATTGATGCATGTTTTGCTAGTTATGAAGCCATATGGCTTCAGAAGTTGTTGACAGGTCTATTTGATCTGGAGATGGAAGCAATCATGATTCTATGTGAAAACCAGAGTTGCATAAATATGATAGAGAACCCTATGTTCCATGACAAGATGAATAACATAGAAATATGGTATCACTACATTCGTGATATGGTGAAGAGGGGAGCTATAAAGCTCAATATGTTGGTACAAATGAACAGGTTGCAAATGTGTTGACCAAGCCTCTATCTCGTGTAAAGTTTGAGCACTTTCGAGACAAGCTTGGTATAGTCCGAAAGGACCTCCCTTGAAAGGGGGAGTTATGTTGATGATACTACGGTATCCTAACCAACAACGGGTAGCTCATTTAGGATTTTATATCCTAGGGGACTGATCATCCCTGGATAGATCTTGAAGTTCTAGTAAGGACGGTCTGTCAGAGTACCTGTGCATGTATATGATAGTTGTGGTCAATAGGGGTAGCTCCATTAGGATTTTTATAATCCTAGGGAATTTTATGATTCCTGGGAAGATCCCGAAGGTCCAGTTAGGATGGTCTGGAAGAGTACCACGTGGTAGCTCTGTTACGATTTTATATCCTAGGGAATCTTATGATTCTTGGGAAGATCCATAGGGATTCTCAAAGTACCACAAACTATTGTTGATACACCTGCCTCATTCTGTTGCCCTATGATAATGATGATGTTGTTGCTCCAGCCTCATTCTGTGATGATGTTTTTTCTTTAGCCTCATGTTGTGATGATGTTTCTCCAACCTCATATTGTTGATGATGATGTTGTTATTTCTTTTATGCTAACTGATGTTTATTTTTTAGGTTTCAACTTCATGTTGTGAACGATGATGATGATGTTGTTCCAACTCCATGCTATGAATGATGGTGATGATACCACAGCTCCATGCTGTGAATGATGATGAGAAAAAATTCTCATGATTTATAGATATTCCAGTCAGTGTTCCAAATGTTATAGATGTTGTTTCTCTCTCTCTCCTGATAAAGTTGTGGAATACCCTTTTTGTTAAGGGGGAGTGTTGAAATATTGTAACTGCAAAGAATATTCTACTTATTGTTGAGATATTGTCTTATAGATCAATCCCCTTTTGTGGATTGATCATGTCAGGATTTGTATAATACCAAATCCCCTTTTGTGGATTGGTCAAACCCTAATTTTATCCTGCTAATTAATAAGTCATCCCCCAGGCCTAATTAAAGTGGTTTAAGCCACTAAAGAAGAATTTGGCCCTACTTGATGAAGAGACACCACTCTAGCACCTGCCAGCTAGTATAAATAAGAGTGGAAGGTGCCTCATTATCTCACTCACTCATGTCACTCATCTAGTGCGCAAGTTTGAAGGAAGCTATAGTTGTCAGTTGCGGGAAGAAGGAAGAGAGAGGCGCATTGCTTAGTGTTGGATATTCTGTTGTGTTTGGTTTATTATCTTGGCATTGTATTGGAAATCTATATTAAGGAAGTTTTTGTTGGGTTTTCTCCCCCATGAGGGTTTCCCAAGATAGATGTTGTGTACCTTGCGATTTTGTTTCTTTCAGTGATCCTGCTTATGTTGTTTAGTAGATTGAAAAGAACTTAATAGTTGCTCTAAATTTAACACGATCTCCTAACTTCTATAGCACTACTGAAAAAAACACTCTGAAAGATACTCTCTAGTACCTGGGTAATTGGGTAGTATGGATAAGGGTATGATATATCATCCTTAGTTGGTGCCCTGAGATATTGGGTTGAGTACTAATGTTTGACCCCACATGTATATGAGAGAGATATAACACATGAAAAACTCTATTTGTAGGAACCTTTAAAACCCTAACCTTTGGGACGGAAATAGAACAGAAAAGAAACACACAAGAGCTATTGTCGCGCAACCTTGCTTCCTAAATTTTGGTTGCGAAATTACTACACATTTGTTCCTATTAAGAATTTGGGCATTTCGATACTGCAATATTATTCAGATCGAAGTATAACTCTGTGTGTGTTAAAAAAAAAAAAACAAATAAAAGAAAATATTGGCCAAAACCAAAAACAAACATGGACCATCAATCTTCCCACGATATTCCTCATTTTCCCAACGACTAAAATGAATCTCAGTTGTCGATGTGCTAACTTTGTCAAACTTTGAAAATTGATTAGTTTTTAAATTTATTAAGGGTGAATCTAGGCCAATGATCTCAAGATCAAACAAGGTCTCGACTGTCAATTCTTTGAACTCCGTCCCACACTACAATGACCATTAAAATAAGAAAATTTTGACCTTCCAAGTTGAATTCGACTCTTCAACTCTGCAAATCGAATCCATTAACTTCTTAGACATTATCGAGTAATCTAAAACTTGAATTTGCTCATGAATTTGGGGATTTCACTCTAATTTCTTCATTTTCCCCCGAAAATCACACAGACTGAAATCTACAATATCAAATTTGTCTAATCAACTCATGATTCATCCCATATCATTCTATTGTTTGAACCATAATCTTTGATACCAATATATAACGTATCCAACCACCAAGGTTGGGTCGCACTACTTCACAAAATCACTTCTTGAACTAATTTTCAATTCTGATAATGTTTGATTCATAAAGAAACATGAAAGGCTCACATGTATTAATCAATATTCATGCCACATCATAAAAGAATTGAATAATATGCCATGCACAACAATAACCAACAAGCATGCATATTATAAAAAATGAATCTTAGAGATAATAATTAATACACAATGGAAATAAATATACAATCAAAGGAAACCATGACAAAGAGAACTATATTTAAACAAAATCAATCTCCAACTGGCTAGAGACCAAGGACATTCCACCTAGCCATAGAGGTTGTTGTTCCAAGCCTCAACAACATGTCATCCTTGAGCGAGGGATATGAATCCACAAGCATGGTTCCAAGGTGTCACTCAGCTTCCCAAACCAGTTAGCACTGAAGCTCTCACAAGTTTCTCAACACACAACAATCCAAAGTACACTAGCTCTCTTTTCTCCACCCTACAAGACCCAAAGACAATGAACCCACTTCATTGCTACATAGTCCCTCAGGTTGTCCACTTTTTTCCAGGGCTCCAATGCATCTGGTTAAGAATCTCCATGTTGGGACTCTCATGATTCACAATTGTGAACAAATTTTAACACATGCCAATGCATCTTAGGCATGCATGCATTAATTCATGGCTGGAATGCACCAATAATTACTATATCCACCTAACAATGGCTCATTTCCCAACATTTTATTTTTCCTTCTAAGCCCATATTAAGAATGAATGAGGAATAATGAATGAGTCAATGGAAAGAGTGAACAGAATGAAGATTGTGAACCCCCAAACAAACCAAACATGGGTTTATATATTTACTTAGAAATCAAGAACCACATGGCCTTCCCCAAAAATATGCCATATCAACCGTATCACCATGATGGAAAATGAATAAGGCGATTTTCTCCTCACACACAAAGATATTGAACAAGAAATCATCAACTAATATAACGATCTCTTAATGGAACCCAACCGAGACAGATCTCTATCAATTACAAAAACAAGTCAGCATGTTCTTACCGTGATAACTGAAGAACAAAAAAAAACTCTCACTGACCCCATTACCATAGAGGAGGTTGACCAAGAAATGAAGGAAATTCCACCCGAAAAAGATCCAGGTTCGGATGGTTTCACCATAGACTTTTTCCATCACCACTGGCCAATGATAAGAGAATAAGTTGGGAAAATCTTTGAAGATTCTCGACGCTCCAAGGATTTCCTCTCATCTTTCAATGAAACATTCCTAACTCTCATACCCAAAGAAGAATGTATTACACACCCCAAACACTTTAGATCCATTACAATATGCAATGTCATCTACAAAATCATCACAAAGGTAATTGATATGCGCCTCAAAACTATTCTTACTTTCATTATTTAAAAAGAACAGTCTGGATATGTTGCAGGTCAAAAGATTCTGGACAACATAATTTTGGCACATGAAGTAATCCATTCCCTCAAATCTTCCCGTACCCCTGGTATGATAATCAAATTGGACTTATCTAAAGATTTTGACACAATCAACTGGCAGTATATGTAACAAATCCTCACATCTTTTGGATTTCACCCATAATGAATTAGTTGGATATTAAAACTTATCTCCAATGCCTTCTTCTCCATTCTTGTTAATGATGCTCCTTCCAAAACCTTCTCACCTGTAAGAGGCATCTGACAAGGTGAGCCTCTCTCTCCTTTCCTCTTCAACATCTTAGCAGAAGGACTCAGTAGATACATTCAAGCCCATTTAGCTAATGGTGATATCCAAGGTATTAAGCTTCATGGCATGGTTTATCCCATATCCCACAGTCAATTTGTAGATGATACAATGAAAATTGGCTCTACCACTGTGAAAGAAGCATCCACTATCAGAAAAATCTTGGATGACTTCTTTGCAGCCTCGGGAATCTCAATCAATCCAGGGAAATCCCAAGTATTCTTCTTCAACACTTTGAAATCCATTCAAGTCCATTTATCCAACCTTTTGGGCTTCACCAAGATTTCCCTTCCATACAAATAATTCACCCCCCCCTAACACATAACCCATCTCGCATCGGCCCTTGGGAGCCCCTTTTAATCTATCTAGACAACCACCTCAAAACCTGGACCTTCATATCTCTAAACTTGGAGGGCATGCTTACCCTCTTAAAATATGTGCTACAAGCCATTTCGTTATATCTGCTATCAACCTTATTTTCACCTAAATCCATCATCAATTCCATCTAATCCATTCAAAGAAAGTTTCTCTAGAAAGGAACTAAGGAAGGTCAAAAGTGGGCACTAATCAAATGGGAGGATCTCTGCAAACCCAAGGCATCTGGAGGCCTTAACCTGAGAGACCCAGGAATCCTCAATGAAGTCTTGGGGGACAAAACCTGGTGGATATCGTTAACCCACCTATCCGACCCTTGGGCCAATATTTCAAGACATAAATATGCCCCCAACATCAAGGAAATAAGCTTGATTACACTCACCAACCAACTTCTTGGATCCTCAATTTGGAATGCTTCTTGTGAGAACCACTTTCTCATTCAGGAACATGCTTTCTGGGAGGTTCACAATGGGAAAACGACTCTTTTCTGGACCAATTCTTGGCAAAAATGACCTCCACTCCACCTCAAGGATAATATGTAGGAAATTTTCCAACATATGAGAAACAAAACCCACCTCCCTATCTCTAATTTTTGGAAAATTCACTCTGATCATCCTCATTGGAGAGATTGGAATGCTAGTCATTAGTTTCTGGATTTACCACCAACCTCCAGCTTGGATCCTTAGTACACTAAAGTGGATTCAAGGAAAATCAACATTCATCACAATCAAGGTATTCTCCATTGGGGCCATAGACCACATAGAGTCTTTTCCATAAAAGAGGCCTACAGAATAAAAGAAAATCATAAATCACTAATGAGATAGGAAATCTAGGAAAGAATATGGAAAATCAACCACTGGCCTAAAGTTTGCACTTTTCTCTAGATGGTAATCCAAAAAGAAATCCTCGCTTGGGAAAATATTCTAAAACGAGTATTCACAGGCCCTTCCAGGTGCCCTCTATGTTGCACTCAAGAAGAAACAAATGAACATCTTCTCAATCAATTCACTTTCATCTTGAACTTATGGGATCAACTGGCTTATATCATGCACACTACTAAAAGAAATGCTGACAATATAAAATCTACATTCGAGCACTTGAGACAATAGGCCTTCAAAAATCCAATGCTCAATCGCATATGGCTTCTTCTCCTAGGATTTATAGTTTGGAAAATATGGAAAGAGAGAAACAAAAAAATCTTCAAATCAACTTCGCTTTCTAAAGAACAAGTTTGGTCACGTGTCTAATCCTGCATCAAAGAAACAATCTTCTCTTAATCCTGGAACCTTGAAGATCTTAAATGTGACCCACCCGAAGCCACAATCCTCTCCCATTGTCAAATCCTCACCAACCCCCCTTCCACCCATCCCCCCTCACGGCCCCACACCACCTCAAGTCCCTCTCCCAGAGAAAAACCTTAGCTAGATTCATCAAGCTAAATTTTGATGATGCTTCTAAAGGAAACCCAGGCCCAGCTGGCTTTGGTGTGGTCTTCAGAAATGACCAAGGAAATATCCTTCTAATTTCAGCTGGAAGCCTAGGCCACGACACTAATAATGCAATTGAACTATGGACACTCATACAAGACTTTCATATTGCCAACATAATGGGTTACCCAAATCTCATCGTGGAGGGTGACTCTCAAATCATTTTAAACCTCTTCTCCAAGTACTCACCGGTTAGACCCCCTCCAAAATCTCCCCTAGTTGGCGACTCCTTAGCAACATGGAACTCCTCCAATCCTTAATTCTCCCTAACAACACCCTCATCCCCTCACATCCACAGGGAACCTAATCAAATTGATGATAAAATAGCCAACGTCTGGGTGACTCTCACCAAAGGTGATCTCCTCTGTACACATTCCCATTCCATGGATCACCGCTTATTTGTTGATTTATTACAATGGCTCTAAAATACATCCCAACCCCATATGGGGTGCCATAAGGTTTCCACGTAAACCACAAGGCCATGCACATCAACCACTCCCTCTCTCGTAGGGTGGAGACTCAACGATGCTCATTCATTTCACCTGTGATTGCCTCTGCAAGCGCACCTACTATCGTCTTCCATCTTGTCCAACGGTCGTGTGAATCTGATTGCTCCTCATATCACTCCATGGGTTAATCTCATCGCTCTCCATTGGAAGATGGATCCTTATTCTCTTTCCTCAGCCCTATGAGATATTCTCCCTGTGCATGTTATTCCTTCCATGCTCGATCTCCTCTTCTGCTCCAAGCGCCCTCCTTTGGCCTCACACACCTGTTTCACCCCGTTTCTCCCTCTGTGCGATCCACCTTGGTGTCATCTTATGCCTAGAATTCGATGTCACTCGCCTAGATCCAAATTGTGCTCAGCTCAGAGTGGACACACTCCTTATATTTCTCATCCTTGTTGCACATGTCCCTGACACAACAAAGTGGCTCAACGTTTCTCTCCTCCTCTAGGTGAAGCCATCGATCGAAAGCCACCCTCTGCTCCACCAGTGACTTCCTCCACAGGTTCGCTTCCCCCCAATCTAGATGTAGCCTCCAATTTTGCCCCCACGCTTCTGCCTCACCCTTTCTTCACTGATGTTCAGAGGGAAACCATTTTAGTGTTGTGCCGAGACAATGAAGAAATGAAATTTTGCCAGGAGCTGATGGAGAAGCGCCTGGATTGGATTTTGGATTCGAGAGCACAAGAACCAACTCAATGCCGCACCACAAAGGATCTCCTATAGGATACAATGGAGCCAAAATGGCGGGACTCGTCCGAGCATGCTTTCCCCTACAACTACACAAACAAGTAATTTTCATGGCCTGTTATTTTATTTTTTTCCTAGCCTCTGTTTGGCATACCAAACCACAGAGCTATCTTTTCTACTTCAGTAATAGGCTTAGCTTAGCTATTTTGGCTATTCATCATGAAATTTTTTTAGATAATAACTCCTATAACAGAATTTTATGGGACTTCTATCTCTGGTGGTGAAACTGGGAGCCTCAACACGAGTTTCTAAAACATTATATCTAAATTTTGATCATAAAAAATAATACAACTACTATCTTAAAAAAATATACTAATATAAAATCACTTT
>SNQJ01S0140117.1:0-25108 GCA_010110895.2 Picea sitchensis | reverse complement strand
GAATACCTTGAATAGCCCCATTTAGTTGTAAAAGGATGTCAAATGTGTCATGGTAAGGCCAGAAGGAAATGATACTAGATATGAAAATGGAGGTCTTTTTGACATGATATAGGAAAAAATATAGTCAAAACTGGAGACTGACAGACACTTGCAAGATAGTCAGAGGAACAATGGCGTTGATGAGGTGATTTCTATGTGTAACTCTATACAAGTTGTTGGGAATCACTTATATTGGTGGGTGTAACAGTTATGTTGTCCATGAGTAGAGAAATAAAGAAGACAAAATCCATACTTTCCTGGAAAGAATACCATGTTATGGAATCAAATACTGGGACATATTGGAGAAAAGGGTCTTCTAACACTATACGGTAAAGGTATGGTTGAAGGTATGTCTAATCGCACCTTGGATTTTGATTTCTATGGACATTGGTGTTATAGAAAGATTTTCCTCACCCTATGCAAACTTGCATAGAGGGCCTTTTTCCATTTCCCTATGCAGACTTGAAGTCCCTTTTTGCAAATCCCAGAGCTAAAAACATTATTTTTCCACATATATGCCCTCTAACATCTATGCAACATGTGTATACACAGGTTGCACCATTACAACCCACGTACATTTGGATTTGTGCCCAAAATTAAAAAATGGTGTCGGGTTTCCATGTCACGTCATGATATCCATGGTCCTTGACCTTCCATATACTGGAAACATTCCGACTCGACCCTTCAGTTCCACTTGAAGGCTACAAATGTGCCAAATTCGAGTTGTGGAAAAGAGGAGAAGAATTCAACTTTGAGAGAAAAGTTACTCTGGAGAAATTATTCACTTCATATTGAGTCTGCATCCCTTTGTCCTTTAAGTCTAAACACATTGTTCAACCCCAAAGATCTTCCCTACTTGATTGAGAGCCTCATTGTCACTCTTATATGAGCTTGCCTTTGGTGGACAATTGAAGTGGTGGAGGCCCAGCTGGAAGGAACTTAGTTTCTCAGTTTCGAACCATGCCGACACGAAAGTTTGTAACTCATTCACTTCTACTGATTACATTTTAATATAAATACTCTTTTCTCATCCAATTAATATATTGTGAATATTTGAATTGTTATTCCATGGGTGTATTCGTTATGAATATTGATGGATTATGCTTTTAAATGTGCTAACATTATATATTATCACCATATGCTTGCTTTTATTGGTTGTTGAGGACTATTTGCAGGTGTATTGATTTGTGTCAAGTGCTCAACGATGGACTTCATGGAATGTCTGGACGAGGTAGGCCTTTTATCTTGTCTTGCTAGCATATTTGTTTATATAACATACTTGAGATTATAGTTGATTTCTACAGTCATTTCCATTTGTTGTGGTTTGCCCCTAGCAATAGAGATATTTTCCTCGTAACAGAATTGGTGACCATACCGGGGAGCGAATCTTCTTTTTCGAGGTTTGGAGTGTTTTTCTCCTTAGATTTCTCTCGTTTATATTGATTTTCTTGTCATATGATTGCTTGACAACCTCTGTTCACTCTGAGTCTGAGTTTCTTAGCTTTCTCCTTAGCTTGGATGTGTTTTGACACATATACGCGAGTTTTTGCCTGACAGTTGCATACATACGCGTGATATCATTCTGCAAGAGGCGTATATACATGCTTTTCCCTTGAACAATCGCGTACATCATCCTTTGTTGCTTGGTTGTTGGGTTTGATGGTTGTTGGGTGGGTTTTGATGGTTGCTAAGTCTTCTTGGGTCTCTGTTATGACTGTTAAGTGTATGTGGAATGACATGAAACCTTTCTTTGGTTCATGTTTTGGGCGGTGCCTTTGTCATCATCCTATTCATTTGATTGTCCTTGCATCTCAGGATGGGTGTTATTGCTCCTTGATATCCTATTTGGTTTGTCTATGTCTACACATAGTAGAGTTTTTTATATCAAGTTGTTGTTTAGTCCTTGCATTTTCATTCTCTTATATTGAAAATACAAAAATATTAGGCATTTTATATTGTTGGCATTTTGATCTCTGGAGTCTTTGTCATTTATCTTAGTACATGTAAAGAAAGATTGCATTTTATTTAGAATTGCAGAACTGAATTGAGAATTGCATTTTGAAAAGCATATCATTTATTTTAAATTGAAGTTAGGACTTTGCATTGTATTCATATTCATTTATTTTACTTGCAGAGTCATAACATCACTAGTTTCACGACCGCACCTTTTTGAGTAACCAAGGCCACTAAAAGTAATGCTATAATTTAAAATTGACTAGTAACGATTTTATTTTTATAGGGTGCATGAAATAACTTAGGATTTAGAGCCTTGGAATAGGATTTTGTGAGTAAACTTATCCAAGGCTATTAAATCAACATATGTGTCTAACTAAGGGAGTGGAGAAATCCATTGTATAATCGATAATATTAGGAGGCTCCACTTACACCGGAGTTAAGCATGAGGTCATGTGAGGTTGGTTGAAGGGATATCCTCTTGATACCTTCTTAACATCATATATATTTCTGGGGATCTATTCGTATATGGGGATCTTGTTAGTACCCTTACCTCTATGAGAGGCAATGCTTTCAAGGTTTTGGGCTTTGTTACCTTGCCCATATAATGGACCTGACTTACGAATGTTCTCCTATGCATCGGTTATACCGTGATTACTTAGTTGCTTGACTTAGGTACCGCATAGGTTACTTGCAGGGGTTATTCTGCAGGTACCCTGGGTCAGATAAGGATTAGACAACACACAACCTTTATGGAGGATTACCTCTCTAGGGGATTTGATCGATTGGTTGTTAAGCCCACGAGGGCCCTTATAACTGATTCTGATACCTTCTATCTTTAGCAGAGGAGTCTCGAACCCCTCTTGGGCGAGGCATACCTACTTTAGAGAGGGAGGCCCCTTTCAGACACTTTATCCTGTTTGTGTGCATATTGGCCTTTTGATTATTTTTGGTGTGCTCTTTGGTTATTAGTTGGAATTAGGATTTTATACCGGGCCTTGAGTTGTCATTATTGTCATTATCATGGATAGTGGAGTTCCTTTGACTCCCTCATTTACCATTACCTCCCCCATGACATTCACTCGCTTCATGGGGATGAATCTGTCCACTTTTCATAATGGTATGAAAAATTATGACACTCATGCCATGCCTTGGGTCTCTAATCATTTTCCTATTGATATGCCAAACATGCCTTCACCCTTTCCATCCTCTCCCTTTACTGCTTATATGAATCCTATTTTTGTATCCAGGGGAATGATGACTCCACTATCCACATATTCATTTGATAAGAATCATGTCCCTCAACCAACTCTCACTATGGGGGGTTGGAATCTCCCCTCTTACGGATCCAATCCTAGCCATGATTTTTCAGGATCCAATGCTCAAATGGGTGGTTATTCTACTTATTACACCCCATCCGTGTATCTTTCATCCTCCATGCCAGTTCCTACCAACTCTTTTCCCATGGAAGGTCCCCATATGTCCTCTATTATTTCATACAGAGGAAACCAATTTTATGGTACAGGCTACCCTCTTCACGAAACCCCTTCACATGGGGGAAAAATGTATCCTCACTTGAATAATCCTTATCACACTCTTGTCTCTTCCCAGACATCTGCTTCAATGATGATGCCCGTACAAAATTCTATGGATCAATTAGGTGGAGGATATGAACTTTCTGGACAGGGACATGGTGTAAAACAGGATCTTCCTGTCCCGCAATGTCTCAAAATCAGTATTTCCTAGGACCTTGGTCTCAAATGCCACAACTCACCATTGCCATTAGTCCAGTCACTGCAAGTCATACTGGAATTCCATCACCAACCTCTGCTAGTATTGTTGGGGATTGGTTGACAACCTTTGCGTGCCATGTTGAAGACAAGCAACCAGTCGTTGCAAGTCACACTGGGGGCATCAATATAGTCACCTTGAGTCATACCGACATCACATATCCAACCTCTATACATCATGTGGGAGATGAACCTCCAACCTCTGCCAATCACGCTGAGAGCATGTTGCCAACCATTGTGAATTATGATGGGGGAATTCATATAGTTGAGAAGCCTAGACGTGTAAGACGTAAGCCCAAGTTCCTTTGTAGGATTTGTGAAGGATATCACCTTACTCATTTGTTTCCTGCAACTGTAGGGATATCGGAAGCATGGTCCTCACCTAGGGGCCCTTCGGGTTCTGATTCGTCTTTGGTTTCCCAAAACATTGTTTCTCCTTTGATTGACATGGTGATCATGTCGATGCAATCATCACCTAACCACACTCCCATTTTTTAGGCTGATGTGTCTCTTGGCCTTGTTGTAACGCATCCTATTGAACCAACGGTTGAAGAAGTGGTAGTACCGATGTAATCTCGAGTCAATCCAACTCTTCTTTTGGAGGGTGATGCATCCTTCAACCATACCATTAACATTTCTTGTACTGCACCTTATGAACAAGAGATAGTTTTACTCTCCCACCAAGTCTTGGAGAGGTTCCCTTTGACTGGGATGGTCTTGTGGGGTATCCAATTCCTCCTCCCATGCCTTTTCAAGTAAGAGAAGTTATCTGATATATCATTGAGAAGGTAACCTCTGCTAACACTTTATCCTCCTCGACTTGGAGAGATTTAGGTTTTCCCAAGCTTATGTTAGATATTTGTAAGCTATTAGCCTTTCAAAGAAATCCTGCATGGGAGCCTTGGCCTCCCCCATGATATTCCACCTAGGAAACCCCAAACGAGTTTGATTTACTCCCTTTTTTGACTCGTCTAAAAAGAAAAAACATTTCTGAGTGAATTTGTCCCTTTCACACTCGTTAATTGGATTTGAAAGGTCTTGAGTCTTGGTTAAGCTCTTTTCTCAATCATTTTCAAAAAGAGAAAATATTGTCGAGTAAACTTGCCTCTTTCACACTCATAAATTGGACTTGAAAGGACGTCTATTTGGTGCAATTTTATCCCCTTTTCAAACCAAGTAGACTAAGATTACGAAAAATGACATTTTTTGGCATTAAGTTGTAATTACATCTCATGCCCTTGCTTGCAGTATTGAGCCTATTGCCGGTTCTCGCTTTTGCGTTATAAGCCATTTACCTTAGTAGTTTGCATCCTCAACCAAGAAGAGACTTGTTTATACCCTTTGCATCTTGACACCCTATACGCAGGAGGAAACATTCCCCCAAGTGTCCATCTCCCGCATGCACCGCCTTGCATTGAGCATGGGTATGTTCCACTGTTGGAACTAGTTTTTCTTACTTGCGACACTCGTTTCCCCCTCTGTATCATATCATTCATTTGACTATGAAAAACCAAAAAAAGACGGGTGGGAAGGGAATATTATCTTATATTGGAAGTAGTCGTGTTGCCTTTGAACAAAGCACAAATTTTTTAAGTCCTCTTTTCATCAAAATTTTGGGTTTGACATGACCTTAGGAAGCTGAGCTCATTATATAGAGTTTACTCCCCCAACTGGTTACTCTTCCAGTCTCTATTAAGAGTTTGATTGCTGCCTCCAACATATCAAAGTTTCATCATTGAGTCTATGCTACCAGAGTCTTCCATATGTCTCATGCTCTTGTTCAAAGGATGTCTATCAACCTATGTCAGCCACTCCTCAGAACTCTTGACTTTGCATGTCGGTCATACCCTTAGTGTGTCTCAGAATCACATGAAGTTCTAGTCCTCTTATGCACCCTGGTCCTACTTCTCTCATGGGTAGGTAACCTTGAACCCAACATTCAAAATTTCATCATTGGTTGCTGACTAGGTGGTTTCCCTTATGTTTGACAACAAGACATCTATTCACACATTGGGATTCGTGTAGTGTCTTGGATTCCATTAGCCCTATTGGTGGTTTCCTCACCTTTGTCAACAATTTTCCTCATTGGATGCTATTCAAAGGGTCTTTTTCGTGTACCACTTGCACATGGAACAAGCGAAAGACGCACAGGGTCATTGGTTCGTGAACATGTTCTTCGTCCGATTTCCTCAAATCATCAAGCTCATGCTTTGTACCTCGTGTTGAATGATGAGAGATTCCTTAATGCTTTCCTTTCAATGGGTCTCCTTCCATCGACTTCAACTCATCTATTATGGAGACTAGACCTAGAGTCTTATGAGTACCTAGAGGCTTGCAGTCATTAGTGGCAGGTTCTCTTGTGATCGACAGTTGGGAATACATCAATGTCTCCTGATCGATGGATTCTTCAAGTGTTTGACCCCATCTCCTTTATTCACACTTGTAAGAATGTACTCAGTGCATTGATACCTACTTTCATCATCGGTAGGTTGTCTCTCATTTTTTAACGATATACCTCAATGAACGCTAATCAAATGAAGTCTCATTGTGTTCGACCTCAACTCCTTTATTCGCACGATATAGACTTGCACCTTTGGCGGATTGTGTAGAAGACTTGAAGACATCAGATTATAGTTGCAACTTCCCTGAGTTGTTTCTACCTTTCATTGGACCAATACCTATGTGACTTTAGTGATCATGGGAGATCATATTGTACTCCATTGTATACAGATATCTTCAGATTGATTTTGAGAGTAGTTTTACTGGGCCTTGTTCGTGACTATGACAACATTTGGCATGTAGCCACCTTTGTATTTCCTATTCATGGACATGGAAAACTGTTTGGTATATTTTCACATGGATATGCAGTGTAATTCAAATTGGCAGCCATGTGTGAAAAGTTAGTACATATTGTAATGAGAAACCAGTTCTTCCAGTTGGGTCCCCATTACTCCACTTCTGGGTCTTATAATGTATTTTGACCATCGTAGATTCTCCTATGACCTCACACATTAGGGGGCATCTGTTATAGTAATATTTTCCTCACCCTATGCAAACTTGCACAGAGGGCATTTTTCCATTTCCCTATGCAGACTTGAAGTCACTTTTTGCAAATCCCAGATCTAAAAAAATTATTTTTCCACATATACATGCCCTAACAACTATACATCGGGATTTGTGCTCAAATTTAAAAAAAGGTTTCGGGTTTCCATGTCATGTCATGAGATCCATGATCCTTGACCTTCCACATACTGGAAATGTTCTGACTTGACCCTTTAGTTCCACTTGAAGGCTACAAATGGGCCAAATCTAAGCTATGGGAAAGAGGAGAAGAATTCAACTTTGAGAGCAAAGTTACTGTAGAGAAATTATTCACTTCATATTGAGTCTGCATCCCTTTGTCCTTTAAGTATGAACACATTGTTTAGCTCCCAAGATCTTCCCTACTTGATTGAGAACCTCATTGTCTCTCTTATATGAGCTTGCCTTTGGTGGAGGCCCAACTGGAAGGAACTTAGTTTCTCGGTTCCAAACTGTGCTGACACAGATTTTTGTAATTCATTCACTTCTGTTGATTACATTTTAATAGAAATAATCTTTTCTCGTCCAATTAATATCTTGCAAATATTTGAATTGTTATTCCATGGGCGTATTATTTATGAATATTAATAGATTATGCTATTAAATGTGCTAACATTATATATTATCACAATATGCTTGCATTTCTTGGTTGTTGAGGACTAGTTGCAGGTGTATTGCTTTGAGTCAAGTGCTCAACGGTGGACTTCATGGAACGTATGGATGAGGTAGGTATTTTATCTTGTGTTGCTAGCATATTTGTTATATAGCATACTTGAGATTAAAGTTGATTTCTACAGTCATTTTTGTCTATTGTGGTTTACCCCTAGCCATATAAATATTTTCCTCATAACAATTGCATATATGGTAAACAAAATCGAGTAAGATTCCCATCTGGTGTTACAAGAGAAAAGGGGATCTTAGAGATAGTGATGTATTTGGACCTTTGCCTATTCCATCACTATGTAAATCTATGCATTATGTTTCATACATAGATGATTTCTCAAGGAACACATGAATTTATTTTCTTAGGAAGAAATCTCAGGTGTTTTATAAATTTAAAGAGTTTAAGGATCTGGTAGAAAATCAAATATAAAAGAAAATAAAGGTGTCGATGAAAGATAATGGTGGAGAATTTTATGGTAATGAATTCAAAGAGTTATGTAAAAAGTGCATTATAGAAAGGAATAAAACTACTCCATACACACCTTAATAGAATGGGGTTGCAGAAAGGATGAACAAGATGTTGAAGGAAAAATCAAGGAGCATGCTCAATGGTGCTGGGTTAAGACATGAATTATGGGTAGAGGCAGTGGGTATTGCATGTTACCTGGTAAATAGATCACCCTCATTAGTGTTGGTGGAAAAAACTCGACATGAAGTATGGACTGGTAAGAAANGATCTTAGAGATAGTGATGTATTTGGACCTTTGCCTATTCCATCACTATGTAAATCTATGCATTATGTTTCATACATAGATGATTTCTCAAGGAACACATGAATTTATTTTCTTAGGAAGAAATCTCAGGTGTTTTATAAATTTAAAGAGTTTAAGGATCTGGTAGAAAATCAAATATAAAAGAAAATAAAGGTGTCGATGAAAGATAATGGTGGAGAATTTTATGGTAATGAATTCAAAGAGTTATGTAAAAAGTGCATTATAGAAAGGAATAAAACTACTCCATACACACCTTAATAGAATGGGGTTGCAGAAAGGATGAACAAGATGTTGAAGGAAAAATCAAGGAGCATGCTCAATGGTGCTGGGTTAAGACATGAATTATGGGTAGAGGCAGTGGGTATTGCATGTTACCTGGTAAATAGATCACCCTCATTAGTGTTGGTGGAAAAAACTCGACATGAAGTATGGACTGGTAAGAAATCATCTCTTGAACATCTTAGAGTGTTTGGTTGTGATGTTTATGTACACGTTCCAAAGGAAAATAGGAGTAAGATGGATAATAAATCCAAAAAGTGTATCTTTATTAGTTATAAATATGGTATGAAAGGATATAAGATTTGGAACCCATAAACTAAGAAGTCTGTTTATAGTTGAGATGTTGATTTTACAGAGGTTAAATATGTTCCCGACGAGGAAATTCCTACCAAGGAAAGAATAACTTGAGAAAATAGAGTTTGAGCTGGATGATGCAAAATATGAATCAATGAAAGAAGATGAATCAAAAGAAGAATGACCTCATACTCCAATATTGAGGAGATCAATGAGGGAAAGAAGGAAACTAGAAAGGTATACTCCACCTGATTTTCATGCTAATTTTTCTTTATCTATTATTGATGATGATCCCATAATTATCATGGAAGTAATGAATTCAAAGGATAGTAAACTCTGGAAGAAGGCCATGGTTGAAGAGATGGATTCCTTGGATAAGAATGAGGCATGGGATCTAGTTGAGTTACCAACTGGAATAAAGGCCATTGGCAGCAAATGGGTGTTTAAGAAGAAGTTGAATGCAGAAGGAAAAGTGGAGAAATACAAAGCTCAGTTATTAGCAAAAGGTTAGTCCCAAGTAGAGGGAATTGACTTTGGTGAAATTTTTTCTCCTGTTTCCAAGTTAAATTCTATTATATTTATTTTAGTTGTTGTTGTTGATTTTGATTTTGAAGTAGAACAAATGGATGTGAAGAAAACATTCCTACATGGGGATCTAAAAGAAGAAATCTACATGAAGTAGCGAGAAGGATTTGTAGTGAAGGGAAAGAAAGAGCTATTATGTAAGCTAATGAAGTCCCTATATGGTTTGAAGCAATGTTGGGATATGAATTTTGGGACTAGTTTTGGGAATTGCATGCAACACACGCAAAATAAGGAAATGAAGTTGGTGCACTTTAAGGATCAGTGCATGAAAAGGAAGGAAAACAATTAGAAGCCGTTAAGAACTTTTGGTCCATTGAAAAGGGATAATACCTATTATCCTTGAATTATAGGGATAAATAAGGAGATTATCTCTCAAGGACCTTAGGTTGCAGACATGGAGTATTGAGAGACTGATGGCTGACAGTGTCCACTTTCACAGATAGAGGCCCACTTCACAGCCATAGATCTCAAGTTCATCATGATGGTATCTACCACATCATATTTCTTTTGAAAGATGATGGGTCTTGCTCCATGAGGTACAAGTAAAGTATTATGGTAAGTGTCACTTCAATATTTCAGGGATTTGAGTATTTTGCATTTAAATTTTCTTTTGATTATAGAAAATTTTCTTGGAAGTTATGCTATTTTCCCTGTTTCACCTTGGTGGTTGACATTGCGCCCTAGTAAGTGGTCACCCTTAGGGATGGGTTTTCTACTGGGAGGCCTCCTTGAAAATTCATTGTCCCACTCTCGATCTAATTTATCATTTTTCATCACTTTACCCCTTGTTCATCTCCTTATATTTTGGTATTTTCAGGTATATTGACCCAAGAAGGGATTGTACCTCATTTCATGGGAAGAAGGGGTTGAAGGCATAGAGTTTTGTAGCTGAAAAAAGATAAAATCCAATCATAAACCTTCGAGATGCTCACCCAAGGATCCCAAGGACAATGAAATGTATCTCACAAGAAACTAATGGGACCCATAAAAAATAACAATATAAAAATTCCAACCAAGGTAGAGTGTGTGTGGACAATGTTTTTCATGCTTAGGTAGACGTCCCACACATTTTATTCAACTTGGGGAATCATAATGTGACTAAGGTAGAGTCAAGGTGGAAACTGTTTTTCATGCTTAGGTAGAAGCCCCACCTTGGCTTCAACCTGGAAACATCTTAAAAAGAAAATGGAAATAAATGGGGTTGGAAAAAGGATGCATTGAAAACGAAGGTGCAACAGACCCTCTATAAGGCACCCATAAATGAGAGAATACAAACCCTTATATGTCATGAACCCCATGTCCAAATGTTTTAACCCCCCATCCACTTCATATTCTACACATGACTTAGAGAGGTTTCCACTTAGGAAACACTCCTTGACTTAAATAATGATTCACCCAATAGGTCACTTTGTCAACCCTCCCATAACTAAATTTGGCAAATTGCATAGGGTCTTTGAGCACCTGTTTAATTTGATAAGGTAGTTTTTGATGTAAATGCTTGAATGACTCTTATATTAAAAGTGATTTTACTTTCCATGATTATTTTACTTGATATCCTTGGAGGGAGCACTTGTATGTCTTTGGAGGACCTTGATCGGTGGACAATTTGGAGGAACAAGCCCAACTTGGGCCTTAATTGGGGCAAGAAACCCACAGGTTGGATGTCGTGTCTTGCACACTAGATGATGATTGTAGCATGTAGAGGAAGGAGAGGACACATAGGAAAATGACACCTAGCCTTCTTCCATCCCAACGACTTGTTTGGGAGCTCTTATACCATGTTTCTAGGTTTGACGTCTTGCTTGGGGCGAGGGCATGTGGTGGTGAAGATGGACACTTGGCACATTTTGATGGAAGACCCCTTGCACTGAGGAGTAGACTCTTGGCTAGAAGATGCATGGCCTTTGGAGGCTTAGTGCTACCTTCTCCAACCCCAAAGACTTCCTATATGTGCCAAAATGTCACCCCTCAAGGGGATTATGTCATGTTTTTTAGGGTTTTTCTTTGTGCAAAAATAATATTACTTTATAAAGGGGAAAAATAAAGGGAAATGTATCCGTTATTTTGCGGTTTACCCTTGTTAAGTGGAAAAACTTTATATTAGAGTTTTGTATAAATAAGAATCATTTTATTTCATTTTAAATATAGCTCTCCCATCTTTGAGAAGATACTTGGATGAAATTTTCTCTCTCTTTGGGCAATTTGGATATCTCTCTCTTGTGAAAATGTCTTTTGGTGATTTCTCTTGGTATATTGTGGAGCTAAGGTGGTGCAAAACTCTTGGAGGTTTTTTATCTTTCTTATGAATGGACATTACTTGGTGAACTAGAATTTTATCTTACATCTCTCTTGGAATTGGTAAGAAAAATCTGCAAGTTTCATGGAGGAGGTTAATACCTTGATCATCTATATGTTTTTCAATATATATATATATAGTTTATTGTGATTTTTTTTTCTATATATAGTTATATGATGTTTGCAGTTGCTACACTCGCATAACAAACCCTTGACACCTGCATATGCATTTGTGTCAGTTTCCACCAATGATGTAGCAGTAGCAATAACCTGCTCATTCAATATACTTCACATGCAAGTATGTTGGAGTGAGAAATTCATGAATACAAATAATACTTCCTAAAAAGGTTTGTCATATATTTTAGTCCATGTTCTAGATGCTTTTAGTTTGAATGCACATCTGTTGCAAAATGAATGCTAACTTGATCTTATTTAACCAAGTATGTACTTCCACCTTGTTGGAATAGTTATATTGTGGGGTATGATTGTGGCCTTCATTTTGATGTTGTGAGAGTTGATATAGAGGTTCAATATCTAGATTTATCTATTGCATATTCTTTTAAATGAACCTATAATGACTATCCAATTTCACCAATATAGACATTGACATAGGAACATGGGATTTTATAGACACCTTTCAATTTCCTAATATCTAATGAGTCCTTCACTAAGACTACTGATATTCTTATGGTGTTCGTACGAGTGAAGGCTATCATGATGTTCCTACTTCTTACTATTTTTTCAATTTGATTTATGATAAGTTATATATATGGAAATGTGAGTTTTGGGATATCCACCTTCCTATGTAAGTGTCATATGTTCAATGATTTGTATATTGCCTTGCCAATATTCTAATCATTGTAACCATTCATTCAAAAGACCATTATGAGCTTATCTAATTCACATTTCAAGTGTTTTTCATCTGAGATTCTTGTGTCCCTTGTGGAAAGGGTGTAAATGATGATTACTTTTTGAGCTAGGTGGTGATGATAGTCTACATGAAGGTATATCCATGTGTGTGAATTCCTCATGTATACTTGATACCCAAGTCTCCCATTTCTCTTCTTGCTCAGAATTACATCCAAAAATTGAAGTTGGTTGTCCCTTTCTATATCAATGGTGAATTGAAAGTGCTATGCGAGGCTATTGATGTGCTCAAAGAAGCCTTCAATATTCTCTATATCATGTCCCCTTTTGGTGAAGATATCATATACATATCATTTCGACCCTCCTGGAGTAACTAGAAAGGATTTTAAATACCTTACTTCAAATTTCTCCATGTACATGTTTGCAACTACAAGTGATAGTGGGGATCCTATTGCTACACCATGAATTTTCTCATAGATATTTACTTTGTATCTTAAATACATTGAATTAAGGAATATATTCACCAATTTAGAAGTTTCTATGTTTGTGATGTCTTCTATGAAATTAATGGCATGATCCATTAGGACTAAGTTGGTGTAGAGAGACACTATTTCAAAGCGTACTATAATTTTATCATCTTATACATTTTGTATTTTGATACATTTTACAAAGGATGACAAGTCCTTTAAAAAATACTATTTATTACCAGAGGGGAGGACATGAGTAACTTAGCAAGAAATATTTCTAGAGAGTATGTCAGAGATCCTATCATGTTTACAATTGGTATTAATGGGAAACCATATTTATGAATCTTAGTTGCACCATATATCTAAGGCATGATGCATTATTTGGAGTGACCTTCTTCTTAATCGAGTCATCAAGGGATGAACACTTGATCATTGTGTACACTACACACATTAGTTTGTTCCAAGGATCTTTATTGACTACTCTATAAATTATGCATGCGAGGTTATCCATTAATTTGTTATGATAATCTATTTCATCCAATATGATAATATTGTTCCCCTTATTAGCCTTGAGTATCTTAATGCGTTTATTATTTATCAAATCCCAGAGAGATTTTCTCTCATGCTAATAAAAGTTTATTTTTGGTGGTTTAGAGTATCTTAGCAGTACCACAGATTCCTACCTAATAGCTTCAACGTTTATTTTTATTTTTATTTTTTTTGGATATGAGGGAATATTTAATGTTTCATACAAACTCTTCCACAAGTATCTTGTTTGGGACTACCACAGAAATCAACCCTTTCTCTAAATAATTGTGTGCTAGTGTGTCCAACGTCACCTTTGATAAATTCACCATAGAGTTATGCTTATTCTTTGGAAATCTCATTAATCTACTCATACGCTTCTTGTGCTTTAGAATTTTAAGTTTCAAGTGGAGTTTGTCCAACTATTCAACTAATTTCACAAGATCACCATGAGTTCATCTTATCTAATTTGTTTATTAGTGTTGCACTTAGCATGGTGAATGCAACTTCATTCATTTGTTGAGAATATGTTTACACTTTGCAAAGTTGGGCATGAAACCATTATCAATACATTGTTTTAAGAAGTCTAGGTCTATTATTAATTTCTCCCTCCTTGTTCTCAACCTCTTCAAAAACATTGTATATTCCATTGTATCCCTTCAATGGCAGGATTAAATAATTGAATTCCAAGAATTCATTATCACATGTGTAATATTAAAGAAAAGAGGAAACTTGCATTGAGGTATTTAAACCCAACATTTCACAATTCAAAAATATGAGTCCATATTGAGGGGATGATCAATGTTGCTGATTGAGATGAATATAAATGAGGAAGAGACAAGGTAATATGATTTTTCTCTTCTCCCTTGAAAGATTTGGTTGCAAAATAAAGAATCATGATATATTGATAATTTTCCTTGCACCAATTACCTAGCACCTAAGTCAAAGGAATTTCATGTTATACAATGCAATCCCCAACCTCAAATCATGTATCACAAAGAAACCTTAAAAAAAATATTAAAGGAACCATCATTTGTGAGTAACAACAATCTCCAATTTATTATCACCATAGAAGTGAATATTGAAGAAACCCCTATCATTAAAATCAAAGTGTACCTCATGTTGCATTACACTTTCAGGACTATTGTCACCCATTTGATTATGACCAAGTTGATATGATGATTACATTAAATTTCCCACTTGTCCATTAAGAATTCCCTAATGATGTAGTCTTTGATGGTTCTCTTTAACCAAATAATTCCAATAAGTCTTAAGGAAACTTGGTCATAATCAAATTTATGTGAAAATATCAAGTCAATTTGTCTTATAAATCTACCCTTATATTTATATGTTTTCAAGTATTTCTAAAATATGATGGAAAATTTTGATGCTTGCAGCATCAGACAGGTATTCCCAGATAGGTCTAAGTGTCTATATGTGTGGAAGTCACCGAAATCCTTCAAACTTGTGACTTTACTTCAATTAAAAGAATTATTAAAGTGAAGTAATTTTATTAGTGAGTTGAGTTTTATTTAAAGAAACGATTTAATTAGCATTAGTTAATTAAATAATATCCAAGTGAGGTGAGAAGTAATATCAATCGGTCAATCACATTGGAGATTAGGGTTAGGTTATAACTCAATCTTATAAAAGAAAGGCTAGGGTGAAGGAGAAGATAAAATTGATAGACAAAGAGATGGATAACGAAGGATTGTGATTCAAGGAGATATTGAATAGGTGGAGAAGGATTTCCATCTAGAGATTGGGTCAGGGAGAAGACAGAAAAAAGGTAGTTGTAAGTGGGTTTCAACTGATTGGAATCACAACAGTAGGGTTGTGTTGTACAAATTTCCATACATTCTTTGAGGGTGTGTACATGGGTCTCAATGGAGATTGGCGTGTATACACAGGTTTTCTTAAGAAAAGTCACATACATTTTGGGAAGCATGAAAGTACAAGGTTGTACAACAACGCAAGAGATCGCTAGGGTTTGTAGGAATTTCCTATCGTTTTCAGTATTTCTCTGTGGTCCATTATTCCAGGTATGAGAGCCTTTGTAAGCTTTGAATTTATTTGAATGATAAGATTAGTTGATGGGTATAATATATTTGTGTATGTGGTTGATATTTTGGTTTCCAATATTTCTTCCGCTTTCTTTATTTGAGTCGAATATTCTAGCAATGTATGTTTTTTTGTGAGCTACTAATTTGATTTACACCAAGGAAATCACTAGATAAAAAAATACCTAGGTTATGGAGTAAGGATTTCAATAGAAATTTTCATACTCTTTTTTTGTAGAATGGATCTTATAAATACACGATGCACATGTGTAAGAAGATAGTTTTTTTTTTCCTCGAAAAAATTCATAATTTCATTATATTATAACAAAATTACATACACAGATATATACATGCTATTTGAAACAACCATGTAAATATTATCCAGTAAATTGTAGTTCTAAACTATTGATGCATATCAGACATCATTACTTCTAGTATTTTTACCAATTGTCCCATATTCAGTCCCAAAATAGAAGTAAAGCCACCAACCTTTAGTCCTCAAATTAGTGGGTGTATCCCACCATCCAATAGTGTTGTACCATATAAACATTACATATAATCCAATAATACACATATAGTTTTCCTTCATAAAAAATGCTAAGATGATAAAAAATCCTATAAATCATGAAAAGGTCTATGATATAAGCCACGAATTCTGGTTGATGAATGTTCTTCAATATACCATTGTCCATATGGTAGTTGCGAGGCTTATTTGGAAAGCTCGTCCACCAATTGGTTCTGCTCCCTGTAAATATTTGAAAAAGAAATGGATTCAAATAAACCTTTTAAATGAAGTATATCCTCTAACATTGGAAACAATCGAGAAACATGGAAAATGTGGACACCATTTTCCCAGTTGATGATTATTAAAGAATCACCAAAAACTTGAAATGTCTGGCAGCCTTGCTCCACTGGAAATAATAGTAATAGTTTTAAGGCCATTAATTATGAGTAGTTATTTGTGTCTACCCCCAAGCCAGCTTTGAAAATGTAGTAATGTGAATTTGTGATGTAGAGGCAACCACCCCTGCCACACATGAGCTGATCTGATGATGAAGCGCCATCAAAATAACCCAACAGATGGTTATTGCCATATGTCTCCTCCCTGATAGAACGTGACTGAGATAAAATCCCTCCACCCGGGCTGTGAAAGGAAGCCAAGATCCTAATACTGTTGACAACAACCCTCTCATCCTATATGAATTCATATTTAAAGATAAACCTTTTCTGAGTAATCCATATTCCTTAGGCCAAAATTATAGGGAAGGTCTTGATCTCACTGAATCCCCTCTCACAAATCCATGACTGCAAAGCCGATTCAAAAGTGTTCCCCTGCCAACACTTGAGAGTGGGCATCAAAATTATGGCAATTTACCAAACATCCTTAACATAGGAACATTGTAAAAAAAGATGCTCCATTGATTCTAAGTGAGCTTTGTAGAGAGCACAACGACCAGGGCCAAATAAAAGTCATTTTTGTAAGTTATCCCAAGTAGGTAATTTATTTGCCAAAATCGACCAGACCAGAAGCTTCCCTTTCATTGGACAATGTTTTTTCCAGATCTTCTTCCACCACCAAAGGGGTTCTCTCTAATGTAAATCCACACTTAATTTAATGTATCCCGCACGAGGGGTATATTCACCAGCCCCATCACCATCCCAAAGTAATTCATCATCTCTATCAACTAGCCAAATAGAGGCATCCTTGAGAGCCTGTAAATATCTTTCCCAGTGAATGAGGTCTTCCTTAGGGAGACCTAGTCTGCGCCCTGGCAACCAACCTTGATTCCACATATTAGTTTGTATAGGGTCCCCGACTTGTGCAATATTGTAGTAATCACCCTGAGCCAATCTATTCTGGAGCCCTGCAGGTAATAAATATCCCAACTTGCAACCCATCCATGGATCCATACCAAGACGAACCAACCTACCAGAGCCAACCCTCCAAACCAGGAAATTCCCAATTAGATCAAAATCCTTAATCACATCTTTCTAGATAATACAAATATGCGACGTAGTTTTGCTTGTATTCTGAATCCAATCTAGAGTAGTGAGAGGTGCAATGTATTTATGATATACTACTCTATTCCATAGGCTAGTAGTTTTTATCAAATTCCATGAGCACTTCACTGCAAGATATTTTGAAAATAAAAAATATTCTTCAATCCCCAGCCCCCTAATGCCTTCAGAACAAAAATCCGCTCCCATCTAACCCAAGGCATCAGCTTTTTATCTTTGTTCCCCTGCCAAAGATAAGAAAAACATAGCCTCCTAACCTTTTAAATAATACCTTTTGGAATCCAAGATAAAGACATCCAGTAAAATAGGATAGCCTCCAGCACCGCCTTCACAAGAACTAATCGGCTAGCCCGGGACAACCAACGGTGACTCCAAACCTTTAATATTTTTTCTAATTTTGCAATGACCCACAACCAATTCGTCTTCCGATAGTCATTTGGTTTTAACTGAAACCCAATATATTTCAATCCATCATCCAAATCAAAAACCTGAAAGGGGAGCCTAGTAGTGATGTATAAAGACTCCCCCCCATCCAAAGATGCAAGGGTAATACTAGATTTTTGTTCATTGATTAACATCCCCATTGCATGTTTAAAAAGAGTCAATCCATCACAAATATTTTCAAGGTCCCTTCTAGATCCATGGCAGAAAATTAATATATCATCAACAAAGAGTAAATGAGAGATATGTAAACCTAGAGAGATCTTTATGCCTCTAAAATTTCTTATAGACTTTGCCTCGTTCAAAAAATGTCTGAGACATTTAGCTACTAATAGAAAAAGGATTGGAGATAGAGGGCACCCTTGTCTAACGCCCCTATCCGCTTTGAAGAATGAGGAAGCTGAACCATTAATCAAAATGGAGAAAGAAATAGATGTAAGGCATCCCATAACCCAATTTGTGAAGGCCACCCAAAAACCAATGTGTATCAACATCATCCGAATATAAATCCAATTTACCCTATCATAAGCTTCCGATAGTCAATTTTTACTACTGTCCCTTTAATTTTTTTACTTTTCATGCTATGTAAGCCTTCCTGTGTGACCCCAATAGCCTTGTGAATCTTTGTGCCCACTAGGAAACAAAACTATTAACTTGAAATATTCCTAGAAAGAATATATTTTAGTCTCCTGCTGATAACTTTAGAGATGATCTTGTAAAGATAGTTGCATAAATAAATAGGCCGAAAATCATCAAAGGAGGAGGGGTTATCAGTATTGGGTATTAATGCTATGAAAGTGGAATTTAGTGGTTCATGAATATGACCATTTTTTCTTGATTCTTCCACCACTTTTAAAATATCACTCCCCAACATGTTGTAAAAACCCATATAAAATTCAATCAACCAACCATCAGGACCTGGGATTTTACCTTTTTGAAAAGAATGCAAGACTTCCAGTAATTCCTTTTCTAAGACCTCCTCCATCATGGTCATACGCTATTCCTCCTCAACAAAATGAGGGAATAATATGGATACTTAAACAATCTCAACAATGGAGGTTCCCTCCCGTGCCTTGAAAAGATATTTAAAATGTGAAATGCCTAGTGTAGTCAGACCCTCAAAGGAATTGACAATTTGTCCATCACCCTGATTTGGACCCCATATAGTGTTTGTCATTTTCCTACCTTTTTCATATGAGTGAAATAATTTTTTATTCTCATCCCCACAGGTAATCCAAATAGCATGACTTTTTAGTCTCCACGAGACTTCCTTATCTGCCAGTAGAGTCCTCTGCCTAAATTCCAATATGACCAGCTCCTCCTTGCTCTTATTGGTATTAAATCCCCAACCATTGCCATCCTACCAATCCAACAGAGTCTGTTCAATGAGTTTTAACTCCTGCTCCTCTTTTATTTTTTTCTCGTGTGCCCAAGTGATGGTTGCCTGCTTGATTCTTTTCAAATTTTCTAGAAAATGTACAACAACATGAGTACCTGGAATTTTCCCGATGGGTATCCACAGCTTACGAACCAAAGCTTGATATTCCGGATCCTTCAACCATCCCTCAAAAAATTTAAAAGGACTGGGAGCATGATGAACCCTACCGTGCATCTCCAAGACAATCATATTGTGGTCTGATTCACCGCTACAGGCAACCCATTGTCGGACAAGTGACATGGAATCAACAAGCTCCTCCGCCAAAATGAAAGGATCCAGTCATTTAGCAACACGATATTCACTAGTGTGTCTATTCCTCCAAGTCGGATTTATTTTTATTAGATCAATATCCAACAACCCATGTTGATCCAGGAAATGAATAAAGTAATTGGTCAAGGGATCTGGGTTTGTTCTAGGACCCCAGACCTCTGCCACACCCAAGGAGAAGTTGAAATATCCACCCAAAACAACCTTCATAGCAGAAAACTAAGAGCATTTTTCCAGGGATTCCCAATAACACTACCTATCAGAGTAAGGACCGCAGATGTTTACCAGAGTCAAATAACGACCCAACTTAGCAGAGAAAACATCAAGATCAATCTCTGAATCAAAACCCCAAACTCGTTCACAGTTGCATTTATTTAGAGACCACCCAATGGTCAATACCCCAGAGTGAACCTTTGCATCCAACGCCGCAAAGGACCAACCTGGCAACAAATATTCCAATGACGCGACCACCGGTTCACTACTCCCTAGAGTTTATTGTAGAAAAATAACATCCGAAGAGACAACATCAACTAACCTTTTTAAAGACTATTTTTTTGCATGGTTCTCCAACCCTTGACAATTAAATGATAGGATTTTCATAGGGAAACCACTTCATGGGATTGCTTTTCTCTAAGCGCCCATTCAATGGAATATTGTCTACTTGAGGCCAAGTCAATTCTAGCCCGATCTTGTTCCAAGTGTATGTGACCTCCTTCCCTGACCTCCAGTCGATGATGGAGTGCGTGGTAAAGAACCTAAACCATGTCCCACATGCTCCACATCACCACCCACACAAAATTACTCATTTAAAATGGACCTGTTATGAAGAGAATAATGAACCCTACTCCCATCAGATGTTGAGTTTCCAGAGGTTGACTGGGAGCATAGTTGGGGAAAGGTTCAATTCAATTCCAAAGGGGAGGTAGAAAGGGAGGGAGAGGGTTCCACATCATCGACGATACCATTAGACTAAAAACCCAGATTGACCACAACCTCCATGGTTTTCATAGAGGAAGAAACCATTGAATCACAAATGAACCTCGGTTCCTTGCTACCCACATGAGTGACAAATGGAGTGATAAGTGGAGGAGGGTAAAATTCCCCAACATTAGGAACTTTACAAAAAACCTCCACAGAGCACGACAAAGTGGGACCAGAGGAGAAACCCAAAGATGAAATAGAAACATCCCCCAAACTTCCCGACGGATACAAAGATTTAGAATTTAAATTAGATATAGCTGAAGTATTGGTATTCGGTAACTTACCTGACACTAGTAGGGACCTTGGACAAGCCGCTTTTGTTGTCTTCTGTACATGAGATAGTTCTGTGCCCTTTCCAAGTGGGCCAATAACAATAGAATAAATGATATGCCACCCCCTTCCCAATACCGTATCAAGAGCCTTTGTAGCCTCCACATATTTATCCCCTGAAACTCTAGTCACCAAGTCTGAACGCCTCAGCGCAACAAGTAGTTCTTCACCCGTTGATCCCCGCAACTTCCCCTTGAAAGGAAAATTACACTTCGCAACATCGTGTCCATAGATATGGCATCTATGAAACCTAAAGGGAATGCCTTGATAGTCCAAAGGTTTAATAAAGGACCCAATTGTCATCTCAATAGTCAACTCTTTAAGTAACCCTAGACGAAGATCCAGCCTCACCAAGATCCTGGCCACAGACATCAAACCAATCTCCTCACAAGACATATCCACTTCAATATAGTTTCCCAATTTGTTTCCAATGGCCACAAAATGCATAGAGTTCCAATACTGCATAGGGAGGCCCGACAAACGAACCTAGATCGATACTACATCCACCCGCTCCCGCTTAGCATCAAAATTTGGAGTCCATCTTTTAAGGACAATTGGCATCCCAACCATACTCCTAATTTTCAACAACACTTATGACACATCTTTCGTGGCAGAGAAGAGGAAAGAAAACCAACCTTTAGCTAGAATCCTGATACTTGGAGGTCACATGATATTATCCCCCCATGTAGTATCCACCCAAGACCTCAGGAAAATAGTCCCTAAATGCTTCCCACATGCCCTTCCCAAAACCGCCATCTCAAAGAACTCCACCACATGGTCCATATCATTGTCCTCACCAAATACCAAACTTTCCAAATCAACCCTGTCTCGTGCACACTGAGTACCTCTGTGCGCTGAACTCTCCCCCCCCTGCAAGATTATAACCCACCGTAGCCCCTGCCCTAGAAGAATCAGGTGTATCTATATTATGTAGAGGAGATTTAGGTATCACTGTTTCCCTAGCCACCACCCCGACCCCCTGAAAATACTCTCCCACCATCACTGCAACCTCCGAAAAAGAGCCCACATCATTGAGAACCTCCGACGGAGAGAAAGAGACATTTGAGACTGACTCTAGGAAACCCTTCTGTTGTGTACCCCAACTGTCTCCATTGAATAGAGTCCCAGGATCGACACCATTTCACCCTAAAAAACCCTCATCCATATCTGGAAAAATTTCCAACCCATGAACCAAACTAATCAAAGAATCCACAAGAAAACCACTAACCAGCTCCGAGGAAAATTCCAAGCCTCCCGAAGAAGACAAATCAATATTTTTCGGAATACTTGAGCTCGGGGCTATTGACAACACAGATACTGAACCCACTGAGTCCACTGCCACAATCCGCTCCGAATCACTAACAAGGAGCTTTGGATCCCCTACCAAAATATTCCTCCACTGTCCACCCGGATCTGACAAAGACACATATTCCCTTGACGCCTCCATACATGCGGAGTGAATAAATGGAAGAGAGTATTCAAAATATTTAGGAGAAGTAGCTCCTAGAACCCAAGGCACCAATTGCAAGCCACACTGGACCATTTTAGAAAAGGTCCCCGGCCATGGCCCCTCCCGTGGTCCAGCAAGAAACCACCATGACAATTCTGTGTGAAAACCTAGCCACCATCGCCATCACCATAGTTGTTGTGTTTCTATAGTTTTTTTTGTGTGCTTCTTGTTATCGGATAAATCGATAGGTACATAAACTAATAGATATCCCTAGATCCACCTGGATCTAGAACAAAATAGGACAGGACACGACCCTTTCCCTAAGTTGTAATCATTGAATCTACTAATAAGAAGGAATGAGGGACATACCTTTATATCGCTTCCTTAGGTCTCTTTTGTTCCCGCTTCTCTCCGGTCTCTTGTGCAATCAAGTCCAAGAAAACACAAACCAACCAAACTGAAGATAGTAGAGTATATTCAATGTCAACCTATGCATATGATCAAGGAGTTATGCAATAAAATAAGAGTGATTTTATGGGAAAGGGACATGCCGCTGTATTATATTAAATGAAAGTAGAAGATACAACCTAATCGCCTTGATGTTGCAAGCTTCCTTTCAGTGACCCTTGGTTCCAACACACACACACTTTCTCTATATTTGCATGAAGAAGATCCAATACCACTTGGTAGGCCAAAAAGAGTCTCCAAGCTTTTATCCAAGCAGGGTTCTTCACACAATTCTTTCGCCAATTCTCCATTCAATCTTGCTTAACATTTTCCATGAGAAACCTTTCAATATATAGGATAAGGAGAGATGGTTACATAGATGAGGATGATCCCACTAAATCTGAGAAGTTAGTAGGATGCTAACCATGCGAATGCCAACTCATTTTCTAGAAGATCCCCTTCTAGAACGTTCGTGACCTCTTCTCCTTTTCAAGCTTAAAAACAGGTTCGCACCCTATCTATGGAGCATACTGCTAACAATTCGCACCCTAAGTGTGGGTGGCCTGCGAGAATGAGGGATTTTTGCACCCTGTAACATAGGCAGCCTGGGAACTCATCTTAAAAATGTGTTTTTGGGAGAAGACAACAGTCACTTTTCTCAGGAAAAAAGTCCTTGTGGGAGCCTGAATACATCACTTATTGAGACATCACCAGAGTGACCAAAATCATGTGTAACAAAATGCCCCCCAAAGTATGAGGCTAGAATCTGTGACAGCCGAGATACTTTGTAAACTGCGTGTGTCTGTGTCAGAAACCAAGAGTGCACCTAATCAGAAACCTGTAAAGAACCAAGCATTTGCAGAATATAATACCAGTTTTGAGGTAGGCATCCCCATACTCAGATCACAAGTGAATGGAATCGTAAATGTGTGTCATGGCCACCAATCATACACTGTGGATCCATGTCGTCAAAATGATATATAGCCACCAGAAATACATTGTGGATCTATGTGAGAAGACTTTGAATAATGACATTGCCACGAGACATACAAAGTGGATCTATGCACCGATACAAATCATACATACTCCATCGCAGCTTTGATCAAAAGATGAGACCTAGGGTCTTCAATCATGTCACTTGAAAGTATGAATCTAGCCATGTGATTACATGTGTTGAAGTCGAACATGGTAGAAACCACTTGATTACCAATTATTGATGAGAACTATTAACAAGTGCAAGGGAAATCACCATTGATGTCGATAACTCCCAAGGTACTGAAGTACAATCTAAATTAATGCGAATGAATGAGATGATGTCGATCACTCAGCAGAATCTCTTGATCAGGGATCAATGATGTGAAACCCCTGTCGAAAGTGAAGAGACCTACCATTAAGGCATGCAGGTTTTGTTGACGGGCGAAATTGACCGTCCATCAACTGGAAGAGCGAGTTCGGTCCGGGGTTGTCTAAATAACCCAAGACGTTTGGTGTAACTCATTCTAATGGGTTTAATGGCTCTGTTAGCCAATCTAAGAATCCTAAAATAAACAAATAAAAGAGAGAAATAACTAACTAATTACTAAACACTATATATACGTACATATGCTCTAATGTAACTATAGTAGTTATATTTAAGAAGAAGATATACAAGTCCCATTTATTTACATGATTTACAAGATGTAATTTTTAATCGAAACTTATGAAAATCAATGGAAAAATGATTGCTTCTAGGAAGTAGATAAAGAAAGCACATAAAGAATCTTGCAAAAAAGTTAATGAAACATGAACATGTGGATAGTCAAAGCTGAACCATACATTCATTGTTTCATTCATAAAAAACTTAACTAAATAACACACATAATAACCTGTCGCTAATCAACGAAACTGGTATTTATCTTTCTGTGTTGTATGAGCTCTTGCCTGTATTGTTGTTAAGGGAAACCTATAACAGAACAATACTAGCACTTCCAGAATACATTCAAAGAAGTATTTGATATTGGAGTAAATTAATAACAACAGGAAGACAACTAATTAAAAATCATGTGATCTTAAGATAATCAATAT